>BOPN01003907.1:60000-65000 GCA_017312705.2 Penaeus japonicus | reverse complement strand
ATCAGATTTGAATGAGGGGCATTTGCATCTTGCAACTTTGAACTTTTTTCTGTCCTTTCGTGGAAGTTCAGGAAACTTTCCAGAATATTGGAGGTAAATAGATCAATGGTAGAGGGAAATTATTAAGAAAATATTATGTATTTTTTAGTCTTATCATTTTTATTTTTGTTGTTATTGTTGTTATCATTTTTTATTATTAGCATTATTACTTTTATTTTTATCCTCCTTCTCTTCTTCGTCCTAGTCCTCTTCTTTCTCCTTCTTTTTCTTCTCTTCCTCCTCCTCCTTCTCTTCTTCGTCTTCCTCCTCCTCCTCTTTCTCCTCCTCTTCTTCTTTGTCCTGCCCTTCCTCTTCTTCGCCATCCCTCTCCTCCTCTCCTCTTCTTTCTTTTCCTCCTCCTCCTCCTCGTCGTCCTCCTTCTTCTTCTCCTCCTCCTCCTCCTCCTCCTCCTCCTCCCCCTCCTCCTCCTCCTCCTCCTCCTCCTCCTCCACCCCTCCTTCTCCTCCTCCTCCTCCTCCACCTCCTCCTCCTCCTTCTCCTCCTCCTCCTCCTTTTCTTCCTCCTCCTACTCCTCCTCCTCCTCATCCTCCTCGTCCTCCTTCTTCTCCTCTTCCTCCTCCTCCTCCTTCTCCTCCTCCTCTCCTCCCCCTCCTTCTCCTCCTCCTCTTCCTCCTCCTTCTTCCCCTCGCCTTAACACCTCTGTCAAGATAATTAGGTTACAAATGATAGAGCGAATGGCCCTTCTCGAACAGATTAGAGAATCTTTAAGCAGTTTACGCGAGATGGAGGGAGGGAGGGAGGGAGGGAGGAAGGGAGGAAGGGAGGGAGGGGGGAGGGAGGAGGGGGAGGGGGCAGGATGAGAGGGGGGAAGGAGGGAGGGAAGGAGGGGAGGGAGGGAGGGAGGGAAGGGGGGTAGGGTGAGAGGGAGGGGGGGGGGGGGGGGTAGGGGGTGAGAGGGGGAGGGAGGGAGGGAGGGCGGGAGGGAGGGAGGGAGAGAGGGGGGGTGAGAGGGGTGTTGGAAGGAAAGGAGGGAGGGGTTAGAGGGGGGAGGGAGGGAGGGAGGAGGGAGGGAAGGGAGACAGGGTGAGAGGGAGAGTAGGTGTGGATGCAAAGATGGGGGATTGGGAGGGGGGAGGGGAGATGGGGAGGGTTTGGGGGAGGGTAGGGTGAGAGGGAGAAGACTGAGAAACAGAAGGAGAAGAAGGAGAGGGAGGGGGAAGGGGGAGTGGAATGAGAGTTGGGAAGAAGTATGAGGTTATTTTGGGAAATGGAAAAATACGAATAAATGCATAAGTACAGAGAGCACCTGTTCATAACATGATATTTATTGTGATTGTTGAAAGATTTTCGTCTCTTTTTTAACTCTCTGTATCTTGCTCTTCCTCTAACTATCTCGCATATATATATATATATATTATATATATATATATATATATATATATATATATATATATATATATATATATACTGTATATATATATATGCATATTCATATACATACACACGTACACACACACAATATACATGCATGCGTGCGTGGATGTGTGTGTGCGTGTGTCCGTGTGCGTGCGTGTTTATGTCCACCTTCTGTGTCCCCTCATTCGTTAATTCTCTTCTACATTTTCATCACTTATCGAATATTCCCACTTCCTCGACCACATTATCGCGTGTAATTTTCTCCTTTTTCACAAGCGCCAAATTAAGGTCGCGCCGAAATTAAGATAATGACTAGCGGTCTACTAAAGAAATTTTGATAGGCCTATCCATTCCTTCGGTGTTCTTTTTTTTTCTTCTTCTTCTTTGTCTTCTTTCTTCTTCTTTGTTTTTTTTTCCTTCTTTGTTTTCTTATTTTCCTTCTTCTTTTTTCTTTTACTTATTTTCTTTCTTTTTCTTTTTAAGATTCTCCCTTTCCTTCTTCTTTTTTCTTCTTGTTTTTATTGCTTCTTTTCCATCTTCTTAGTTTTCTTCTTCGTTTCCTTCTTATTATTATCATTCTCATCATTTTTGTTCTTATCCAATTTTTTTTTCTTTTTCCTTATCTTCTTTACCTACTTTCTATATTTTTCCCTTTTCCTATTTCTTCTTTTCCTTCATTTTCTTCTTTTCCTTTTTCTTCTTCATCTTTTCTTTCTTCTTTCGTTTCCTTTTCTTCATTTTCTTTTTATCTTTTCCTTCTGGTTGCTCAGCTGTTTTTCTTTTTTTCTTAATCCTCTTTCTCTTCTGTCCTCTTCTCCTTTTCCTTGTTCCCCTTCCCCTCTCCCCTTTTCCTCTTTACCCAATTTCCCCACCGCCTTATTCCCTCACCCCTTCCACCCTCCCCTCAAACCCTCCACCCTATTCTCAAACCCTCCACCCTATTCCCATCCCTTCCACCCTTCCTTTGTGCCTTCCACTCTCCCCTCACCCCTTCCACCCTCCCCTCATGCCTTCCACCCCCTCCCTAAACCCTCCACCCTATTTTCATCCCTTCCACCCTTCCTTCGTGCCTTCCACTCTCCCCTCACCCCTTCCACCCTCCCCTCATGCCTTCCACCCTCTCCTCAAACCCTCCACCCTATTTTCATCCCTTCCACCCTCCCCTCATGCCTTCCACCCTCTCCTCACCCCTTCCACCCTCCCCTCATGCCTTCCACCCTCTCCTCAAACCCTCCACCCTCTCCTCATCCCTTCCACCCTTCCTTCGTGCCTTCCACTCTCCCCTCACCCCTTCCACCCTCCCCTCATGCCTTCCACCCTTCCTACCTTCCACCCCCACCCCCTTCACCACTCCCTCCTTCACCCATCCCTTCACCTACTCCCCATCCTCCTCTACCCCTTCCTCCTTTTCACCACCTCCCTCTCCCTACTCCCCTCCCTTTCACTCCTTACTTCCCATCCCTTCCTTCCTTCATCTTCCTCCCATCTTCCCCTACCTTCCTCTCACCCCCATCCCCCCTCCTCCCATCTCCTCCCCATCCCATCCCCACGCCTTCCCCCAACGCCTCACATAACCCAAGACGTCCAAGGAAAATCAAGACATACAGTAACCCGGAACCCTCCAAAGGGTCTTCGAGTCTTCACAGATTTCTCGTGAGGCTCCCAGCTCGTGACTGAGGATGCTGAGGAGACCGGAGATGATGATGATGATGATGATGATGATGATGATGCTGATGATGCTGAGGGGTGATGAGACGGAGAGGTGGGTGGGATGGAGAGGTGGGTGGGATGGAGTGGGAGGAAGAGGGGAGAGTGAGAGGGAGATGGAGGAGATGGAGGAGGGGGGAGTGAGGGAGATGGAGGAGATGGAGATAGGAGGAGGGGGGAGTGGGGAGTGGGAGAGAGAGAGGAGGGGGAGGGAGAGAGAGAGTTGGAGGGGGGAGTGGGAGAGTTAGGGGGGAGAGAGAGAGAGAAGAGAGAGAAGAGGGAGAGGAAAGAAGGGAATAATAGATGGAGAGGAGAGAGAAGGAGACAGGGAGATAGGAGGAGAGCGAGAGAGAGAGAGAAAGAGAGAGGGTGGAGAGAGAGAGAAAGAGAGAGGGGAGGAGAGAGAGGAAAGAGGAAGAGAGATAGAAAGAAAGAGACAGACAGGAGGAAAGAGGAAGACAGAAAGAGAGAGAGACAGAGAATGAGAGAGATGTATAGGTATATACATAGACAGACAGACAATGAGTGAGTGAAAGAGAATAGAGGATGGAGAGGAAGGGAAAGACAGAGGAAACAAATAGTAATGAGAGAAGAAGAAACTGAAAGAAAACACATGCAAAAAACACAGAAACAAGCTTCCCAATTGCAGACAGACAAGCAAGCCAACAGACTAGCAGGCAGGCAGAGGGATGAGGGGAAAAATGAAATTTTGTGCGAGTGTTAGCGGAAGGGGGAGGTGGGGAGAGGGGGGGAGGAGGAGGAGGAAGGCGCGATAAGGCGACACATAGAAGAGAAATATGGAGGGTGGAAGGAAGACCTCCCTCGCCCTTTCCTCTCTCTTCCCAACACGCTCTCTCGCTCTTCCTCTCTCTCTCTCTCTCTCTCGGTCTCGGTCTCTCTCGCTCTTTCCTCTCTCTCTCTCGCTCTTCCTCTCTCTCGGTCTCGTTCTCGGTCTCTCTCTCTCTCTCTCTCTCTCTCATTCTCTCTCTCTCTCTCTCTCTCTCTCTCTCTCGGTTTCGGTCTCGGTCTCTTTCGCTCTTTCCTCTCTCTTCCTAGCACGCTCTCTCGCTCTTCTTCTTTCGCTCTTTCCTCTCTCTTCCTAGCACGCTCTCTCGCTCTTCTTCTTTCGCTCTTTCCTCTCTCTCTCTCTTTCTCTCGGTCTCGTTCTCGGTCTCTCTCGCTCTCTCTCGTTCTCGGTCTCTCTCTCTCTTTCTCGCTCTTTCCTCTCTCTCTCTCTCACTCTCTCGGTCTCGTTCTCTCTCGCTCTCTCTCTCTCTCTCTCTCTCTCTCTCTCTCTCTCTCTCTCTCTCTCTCTCTCTCTCTCTCTCTCTCTCTCTCTCTCTCTCTCTCTTTCTCTCTCTCTCTCTCTCTCCACCCATATTCATTTTTTATCTATTTATGTGTTTGTATGTAAGTATTCCTCTAAATCATTTTCCTTTCACTTCTCTGTCTTTTCTTCTACACTTCCACCTACTTTTTTCTCTCTTAATCTTTTCACATTTTTTTCTGTCTTTTCCTATCTTTGCGTTGTGTGTCTATTCCTTTTGTTATCATCGTTATATTTTGCCTTCCCTCTATCGCTCTCCTCTTCCTCCTCGTCCTTGTCCTCCTCCTCTTCCTCCTCCTTTTCCTCCTCCTCCTCCCCTACCTTTCTTTTTTTTCTCTTTCTTCTTTAATCCTTCTCTCATTCTCCATTCTCTTTATATCTGTCACTAGAATTATTATATTCTCCTTCTTTATCACCCTTTTTACCCCTCTTCCTCCTTCCCTCAGTCTCATCTCTTCCTTTCTCTCTCATCCCTTATGCCTCTTTTCCTCTCTCCCTTTCCCTCTTTCCCTCTTTACCTAATTCTTGATGTCCCTTTTTTCCTCTCATC
>BOPN01003907.1:42500-45000 GCA_017312705.2 Penaeus japonicus | reverse complement strand
ATATCCTTGCGTCGTGTTTTCATTTCATTATTAATATCATTATCACTCTTCGCTATTCCATCATTCTCATCATTATCTTCCTTATTCCATCTTCGTCTTGTACACCACCCTGCCCCTCTCCCCGTTTTCTTTCTCTTTCTCCTTCTCCTTCACCTTCTTTCTCTTCTCTATTTTTTTTATTCATTTCTTTACTTACCCTTCTTTCTTTCGTTTTTGTTTCTTTTGTTTCTTCTCCTTTGCCTCCTTCTTTCCTCTTCCCTTCCTTCTTATCTCCTCTTCCTTCTTACTTCTCCTGCTCTTATTCTTCCTCCTTTTGCTTCTTTCCCTTCTTTCTTTCGTCTTTCTTTTTCCTTCGCTTTCCCCCCCCCCCTCATTTTTCCTACCAGTTGTCCTTCCTCCACCTCTTCTTCTTCCTCTTCCTCCTCTTCCTTCTCCACGTCCTCCTCCTCCTCCATTTCCCACTCTTCCTCCATATCCTCATCCTCCTATTCCTCCTCATCCTCCTCCTTTTCCTCATCCTCTTCCTTTTCCCCCTCCTCCTCCTCCTCCTCCTATTCCTCCTCCTCCTCTTCCTTTTCCCACTCCCCCTCCTATTCCCACTCCTCCTTTTCCCACTCCCCTCCTCCTTTTCCCACTCCTCCCACTCCTCCTCCTCCTTCTCCTCCCCCTCCTTTTCCCCCTCCTCCTCCTCCTTCTCCCCCTCCTTTTCCCCCTCCTCCTCCTCCTCCTCTTCCTGCTTCCGCCCCTGCTGCCATCACTCCTTAATTACCTTTGTCATTCTCATTAGCAGCGTCGCTCTAGCCGCCCCACGCTATTACCTGCTGTTCCATCATTACTAGAATTATCCTTTATCAATGCAATAAGTGCAGTCGTCCTCCGCTCGAGCTCGAAATCTCGGCTTGTGTTCAAGGACTATTGGACCAGACTCAGGGACCGCCATTTTGTTTCTTGTGTCCTTGTGCTTGTCCTTGTTGGGTTTGTGTCTTGGTGGGTTCTTGTTTTTTTTTTTGGAAGTTTGGTTTTGTTGTTTTTTTTGTTTTTGTTTTTTTCTTTTTTCTTTTTTTTTGGGGGGGTGTATTTAGTGTGGTTGTGATTGTTTGTGTTTGTTTTTGTTTTGCTTTGTTTTATTATCTATTTTTTGTTTATATTTTTTTCGGGTGTTTTTGGTCGATTGTTTCTTCAGGATATTTCTTTTTAAAAATTATCATCTATATGTTTAAGAATAAAAGTTATTTTTTCATTTCGTTTTTGTTTTTTCTTGTAATTATTTTGATTTCTTATGATTGTTTTCCATTTTTATGTATTTTGACTTTATTTTTTTACTTAATCTTCATCCTTATATTTCCTTCAATTCTTTGTTTCGTTCTTATCCTCCGTTTTTATCTCCCTTCTCCATCTTATTTCTATTCCGTTCCGCCCTCTCTTTATCATTTCTTAATCACCCTTTTTAATTCTTAACTGTTGTTGCATTTTGCGTTTTCTCTCTTCGTCTCCAGCTCTCCGTTTTCTTTTATCTTTCCTTTTTCTCCTACTCCCCCTTCGTTATCACTCTTATTGTTTATATCTTCCATCGCTATCTTCCTGCTATATTTTCCTTCCTTTCTAACCTCCGTCTTCCCATCTTCATCTTTACACTCATCTTTGTAGTCTTTCCTTCCCGTTTACTTTCTGTCCCATTCTTTCCCTATCTACTCTCCCCCTTCACCCCCCATAACCCCCACCTTCCCCGCTCACCCTCACAAGCCCCCTTCCTTCCTCACCCCCACAAGCCCCCTTCCCCTCAGCCCCACAAGCTCCCTTCCCTCCCTCCCCCCTACAAGCCCCCTCCCCCCTCACCCCCACAAGCCCCCTCCCCCTTCACCCCCACAAGCCCCCTTCCCCCTCCCCCACAAGCCCACTTCCCCCCTCACCCCCACAAGCCCTCACCCCCCCTCACCCCCACAAGCCCCCTTCCCCCCTCACCTTCAAGAGCCCCCTTCCTCCCCTGACCCCACCCTACAAGCCCCCTTCCCCCCATAAGTCCCCTCCCCCCCTACAAACCCCCTCACCCCACAAACCCCCTTCCCTCCCCCCCCCCCACACACAAACCCCTCACCCTTCCTTCCTCTATCATAACCCTCTTTACTTATAGACCCGAGACACAATGACACTCGGGCTAATAATGATGTATTGGACGCCGGTTGCAGGGAGAGAGAGACTTGCATCCCCCCCCACACACCTCCTACCCACCGGCCTCCTCTTACCCCCCCCCTCCATCTTACCCACCCCCCTCTTCCCCTCTTCCCCTCTTCCTACCTCCTTCTAGCACCACCACCTCCTCCCACCTCCTCTTAGTAGTCCTTCCCACACCCCAATCCTCCCCCTCATACCCCTCCCTACCCACCTCCTCCCCCTCCCCAACTACCTCCCCTTGCGCCACCCCCACCCTCCTCCTCCACCTTCACCACTCCTCCCTCACCTCTCTCCCCGTCCACTCACAACTCTCCACCACAATGTGGAA
>BOPN01003907.1:17500-22500 GCA_017312705.2 Penaeus japonicus | reverse complement strand
TTGTTATTGGTTGATTTAGGAAGGCAACACTCTTTGTTTTTTCATCATTGTTATCAATTCTGTTATCATTGTTATCTTTAATGATACCATTATTATCATTATCATTATTGTTATTATCATTACTCTCATTACTACTATCATTATTATTGTTATCGTTATCATTATTATCAGTGGTAATAATAGAAGTTATCTTCATACTTACTACTATAATCACAAGGACTGCATTATAATTGTTATCATTACTCTTATTATCATTTATCATCATTTTTCTTATCATCAATATTTCTACCAATATTTCTACTAATATCATAATCATTTGTGTTGTTATCATGATCTCTAATCATTATTATGATATTTACTTTATTATTTGCAATTGTTATCGCTATAACTATCATTATCAATATTAATCATTGTTATTATATTATCACTAATCATTACTGTCATCATTACTATCATTATCATTGTTATCATTATAGCAGTTATTATTATTATTATTATCATTATCATTGTCATTGTCATTATCATGATTTTTTATTATCATTGATATTTATATTATCATTAGCATCATTGTCACTATCATCATTATCATCATTATAATCTATATCATTATTGTCATCATTAACATTATCAGTATTGTTGTTGTTATCATTATCATCATTATTATCATTATTTTCTTTGGTATCATTATCGTTATTATCATTATGATTGTTATCACTATTATTATCTTTATTATCATTATTATTATTATCTTTATTATCATTATCACTATTGTTATTATTATCATTATCATCCTTATTAATATTGTTGTTGTTGTTCATTATTATCATTATCATCATTATCATCATTATCATCATTATCATCATTATCATCATTATTATTATCGATAATAATGTTATTATCGTTATTATAGTTATGTTACAATTATTTGTATTGTTATTACTGCTACTATCATAATTGTCATCATTATCACTATTATTATAATTTTTGTTATCGTAATTAAATTTATCATTTGTAATATTGTTTTCATCAATGTTATTGATATATCTATTAATGTTAGCGTTATCATCATTATTATTATCATTATCATTGTTATCATTATTATCTTTATTGCCATTATAATTGTCATTATCATTAGTAATATTAATATCATCATTTTTATTATAATCATCATTATTTGTATTACCATTATGATCATTATCATCATTATTGTTATTATAATCATTATTGTTAGCATTTTTATTACCATTGTTCTTATCATCATCATTATCATCATTATCATTATTATCATTATTATCTTCATTATTACTATCATTATCATTATGATTATTGATAAGACAATAATGATAATCATTATTATGATTATCATCATTGTTATCATTATTACTGTCGCTATTGTTATCATTATCATGATTTTTGCCAATCTTATATGTTTTTTTATTATTATTATCGTCATTAGTATTACTATCTTTATTATTACTGTTATTATTATTATTATTATCATTATCATTATTTTTAGTATCACCATCATTATCATTATTATTATTATCAAAATTATCATTATTATTACTATTATTATTGTTATTATTAATTGTTTTTATCATTATTATTATTATTATTATTATCATTGTTATTGTTATTATTACTGCCATTATCATTATTATTATTATTATCATTATTATCATCATTGTTACTATTATCATTATTATTAATATCATTATTATCACTATCACTATTATCATTATTATCATTATTATTATCATTATTATTATTATTATTATTATTATCATTATTATTATTATCATTATAATTATTAATCATGATGTTACTATCATTATTATTGTTATCATTATTATTATTATCATTATCATTACTATTGTTATTATCATTATCATTATTATTATTATTATCATTAAAAGTATCATTATCATTATAATTATTATTATCATTATTATTATCATTGTTATTACTATCATTATCATTATTATTATCATTATCGTTATTATTATTATTATTATTATTATTATTATTATCTTTATTATCATTATCATCATTATCATTATTATTATCTTTATTATTACTATTATCTTTATTATTATCATGATCATTATCATTGTCATTATTAATATTTTCATTATTATCGTTATTATTATCATCATTGTTATTATCACTATCACCATCTAATACTGCTGCTACTTCTATCATAACCATTCTTTATGTTAATATTATTTTTTTCCATTACTATCATTATTTTATGGTTATCTTTATCATTTCTCTTATCACCACCATCTTTGTTTTCTTTATCATCAGTGTCATTATTTTTATCTTTATTACTGATGTTATTATTTTTGTTATCGTTATTTCTTCTATTATTGTTGTCTTTGTTACTATTTCTAATAATCATTCTTACCATTATTCTTATCATTATCATTATTATTATCATTATTATCATTATTATCATTTTCATCATTATCATCATTATTATCATCATCATCATATATCTGTGTGCGTGTATATACATTGAAATATAAAATGCATTTTCGATCATTTAGTCAAGCAATATGATGTATAAACGGAAACATTTTCAAAATTGGGAGCTTTTGGAGCCTTCCCCCTGCCCTCTCCCCCTTCCCCTCCACCTCTTTCCTTCCTCCCCTCCTCTCCTCCCCCCTCTTTCCTTCCTCCCCTCCTCTCCTCCCCCCTCTTTCCTTCCTCCCCTCCTCTCCTCCCCCCCCTCTTTCCTTCCTCCCCTCCTCTCCTCCCCCCTCTTGCACTCGACTCAACTCCCCCCCCCCTTTTCCCTCTCTCTCCCCCCCCCCCTAATGGTAAACCCAGGAGGATTCCCTGTAGAACATTCTATTTCCAATATTTTGATTCTTCGTGTGTCCTTCTCTCCCCCTCCTCCTCCTCTTCCTCCTCCCTCCTTTCTTCTTCTTCTCCCTCCCTCTTGCTTTCTATATCCTCCCTCTTCTATTTTTATATTTCCCCCCTCCTTCTTGTCCTTCTTATTTCCTCTTTGTTTGTCCCTCTACTTTCTCTCCTCCTTCCTCCTCCCATCTCCTTCCTCCTCCTCCTCTTTCTTTTCTCTCCCCCCTGCTTTCTATCTTCTCCCTCTCCCATTTCTATCTTTCCCCTTCCTTCTCGTCCTTCTTATCTCCTCTCTCCTTTTCCCTCCACCTTCTCTCCTCCTTCCCCCTTCCTTCTTCCTCCTCCTCCTCTTCCCTCCACCTTTTCTCCTCCTTCCTCTACCCATCTCCTTCCTCCTCCCCCTCCTCCTCCTCGTTCTCCTTCTCCCTCCACCTTCTCTCCTCCTTCCTCTTTCCTCCTTACTCCTTACTCTTTCCACCTTCCTCCTTTCTCCACCCTCCTTCTTCCTTCCTCCTTCTTCCTACCTCCTTCCTTCTCCTCCTCTTCCTCCTCTTAATCCTCTTCCTCCATCCTCCTACCTCCTCCTCCCTCCTTTTCCCTCCACCTCTTCCCTCCTCCTCCCTCCTTTTCCCTCCTCCTCCTCCTCCCTCCTTTTCCCTCCACCTCCTACCTCCTCCTCCCTCCTTTTCCCTCCTTTTCCCTCCTCCTCCTTCCTTTTCCCTCCACCTCTTCCCTCCTCCTCCCTCCTTCTCCTCCTCCTCTTCCTCCTCTTCCTCCATCCTCCTCTTCCCTCCTCCTCTTCCTCCTCTTCCTCCACCTCCTCCTCCCTCCTTTTCCCTCCTCCTCCTTCCTCCATCCTTTTCCCTCCTCCTCCTTCCTCCATCCTTCTCTTCCCTCCACCACCTCCTCCCTCCTTTTCCCTCCACCTGCTCCTCCCTCCTTTTCCCTCCACCTCTTCCCTCCTCCTCCCTCCTTTTCCCTCCACCTCTTCCCTCCACCTCCTCCTCCCTCCTTTTCCCTCCACCTCCTCCTCCCTCCTTTTCCCTCCTCCTCTTCCCTCCTCCTCCCTCCTTTTCCCTCCACCTCTTCCCTCCTCCTCCCTCCTTTTCCCTCCACCTCCTCCTCCCTCCTTTTCCCTCCACCTCTCCCTCCTCCTCTTCTTCTTCCTCCATCATCCTACCTCCTCCTCCCTCCACCTCCCTCCTTCTCCTCCTCCTCCTACCTCCTTTTCCCTACTACCTCCATCCTCCCACCTCCTCCTCCCTCCTTTTCCCTCCACCTCCTCCTACCTCCTCCCTCCTTTTCCCTCCTCCTCCTCCTCATCCTCCTTCCTCCATCCTCCTACTTCCTTTTCCCTCCACCTTCTCTCTCCTCTTCCTCCTCCTCTTCTTCCTCTTCCTCCTCCTCCTCCTCGTCCTCCGGCCCTTAGGGACATCGCGTGCGCCCGGCTGGAAGGAGGTGGAAGGATGGAGCGGATGGCGGTTGCAAGAGAGGGAGGAATGAGGAAAATGAGATAAAGAAGAGGAGGAAGGAAGGGTGGAAAGGAAGGAATAGGCTGAGAGGAGGAGGAGAAGGAGGAAGAAAGGGAGGAAGGAATGGGCGGAGGAAGAGGAAGAGGAGGAGGAGGAGGAGGAGAAAGGAGGAAGGAGGAAGGATGAGGAAGGAAGGAGGAGGAGAATGGGCGAGGAGGAGATTTGCGGAAGAAGGAGGAGGGATAGGCGGAGGAGGAACAGACAGAGGAGGAGGAATAAGCGGAGGAGGAGAAGGAGGAGAAGGAGGAGGAGGAATAGACGGAGGAAGAGGAGGAGGAGGAGAAGGAGGAGGAGAAGGAGGTATGGGAAAGGAGATGGTGGAACAGGGAGTGCGAGGAACAAGATGGACGGTGAGGGAGCATGAGAGATAAATATATGAGTTGGAATTTGTGAGATGAGGAAGTGCATGAGGAAGGGAATAGAGGAAAAGATTGCATTAAGGCGAAAAAATACGAATATTTGAGAGTACAAATGACACAACTAGGAGAGAGAGAGAGAGAGAGAGAGAGGAGAAGATGAAGAGAAAGAGAGAGAAGGGGGGGAGATAGATAGGTAGATAGATAGGTAGAGAGAGAGAGAAAAAGAAAGAAAGAGAAGCGATTT
>BOPN01003906.1:122341-127341 GCA_017312705.2 Penaeus japonicus | reverse complement strand
CAACTTTCTGACACACACACACACACAAACACACGCAGACACACACACACACACATGTTTGTGTGTATGTGCTTGGGTTTTATTCCCGGTATTTAGAGTGTAAAGTATCATGTTTTTTTTCCGAGATATTTGTCTTAAATCCCGGGAAGATTATTCTTATTCTTTATCTCTGATTTGCACTAAATGGAATATATGACTGAGATAGATAGAAAGATTGAGAGATAAAGAGATAGATAGATAGATAGAGATAGATAGATAGAGAGAGAGATACATAGAAAGAGAATTCAAATTCAAATTCAAATTCAAATTCAAAAACTTTATTCCATAAATTACAATGGTTATTCTTAATACATATATACAATACATCTGTTTAATATGATGTCACAACTGACAATTTAGGAAATGTTCTTTTAATTTTGTTTTGAATTTATTTAGGTTGGTAATGTCTTTAACATTGTGAGGTAGTAGGTTCCAGGCCATGGGTCCACGTGTTAGCATTTGTCGTGTCCCTATTTCTGTGTGATCTCTGACATATAGAGAATTTATTTGTCAGAGTTCGAATACCTGATGTAAGTTCTACAGTTTGTAAAGGCAGGATCCATTGTGGATAATTCCCATGGATGATTTTATGAATAAAAACACATGTATCATAATCCGCATTTGGCTTGAATTTTAACCCCATTTAAGTTGAACAATGTGGGTGATGTGATTTCCAACTTTTCTAACATTACCTAAAGCAACTCTTGCAGCAAAGTTTTGTAGTCTTTGTGCTTTCTGCATTAGGGTTTTGTTAGTAGAGCCCCAAATATTTAAACAATAATTAATGATGCTTAGTGCTAGAGTTTGAACAACCATGATTCTTGTTTCTGTAGGGATTTGATTTTTATATGATTAAGATATATTAATGTTCCCATTACCTTTCTATGTATATTATCCAACATGTGGGATTCAAACGTCATATATCTGTCAAAAATGTACCTAGATTTTTTACTGAAGTGCTTGGTTTAATTTGGTAGCCTTCGAAATCTATGGTTGTGTCTATGGGAATTTTAGCTAAATTTTGCCGACTACCTATGAAGATACATTGCGTTTTTTTATAGATTTATTTTAAGGCCATTGTTATCAAAATATCGTTTTGCTTAACAAAAGGTCTTTGTGTGTTTCTTATCAATGCCTCTAAGTTGTTCACTGAGTCACTGTGGAGAAATTGAGAATCATCAGCGTATCAGATGATGGCAGTTGTGGACTATGGTTGATAAATCATTAATGAAAATTGTAATAGGATCTAGGGGGCCCCACCATAGATCCTTGTGGAACACCGAAATAAACTGGTTGTGCTGATGATATATTTTCATTAATTTTGACCGATTGGGTTCTTGTATTTAAATAGCTATCAAACCACGGCATATCAATTCTATGGTTTCTTAATTTGTTATGAAGAATTTTGTGATGGACGCTGTCAAAAGCTTTAGAAAGATCGCACAAAGTGAGTAAATTTACCTTATTGTTGTCCATGTTATTATAAATTTGGTCAGTAATCTGTAGCAACGCTGTTTCAGTGGATAACCTATTTCTAAAGCCATGTTGAGTTTTAGATATTAGTTATTGTCTCCAGGAAATTCATCAATTGAATTGCCACTGCTTTTTCAAGTACCTTAGATAATACTGCAGCTATTGTGATAGGCGGTAATTATTCATGTCGTCTATATCCCCAGACTTGAAAATTGGTGTTACAATTCCATGTTTCCAAAGCGACGGGAAAACACCAGTTACCAGTGAGGTGTTAATGATGATCGTTATATAAAATGCGATTAGCGGTAGACTATCCTTAATAAAGCGCAAAGCAATACCGTCTGCTCCCACCGCATTTGTTTCGCGAAGTTGTTTTATTATTAGGATGATAGTTTCTACGTCTACCGGTTGCGGTTCGGAAATCAGTTATGAGCCTTGCCTGATCTGTGTTTTGATGTAATGTGGTGCCGATTGTTTGTTCATAAGTAAGTTTTCCAATTTGTGCAAAGAAGTTATTGAAATGGTCGGTGTTATGTGTAGAATTTGTGTAATTATCTGTGTATTGTTTGTTAGGCACTAATGTTTTAACAATTTTCCAAGTTTTATTAGAGTTGTTTTTATTTTCTCTGAATTTATTTCTGAAATAATTAGTCTTTGCCAATTGAATTGATGACTTAACATTTTTCTTTTTTGCTTTATAAGTTGCCTGAAGGGCGGGCTCAAGTCTGTTTCTTTTGAGCGCTTGTTGGGAATTATTTCTTTCGGTACAAGCTTCTGGCGTCGTCATTTATCCATGGAGCAGGGGGACGTCTGACGATTCTTGTCACATAGGGAGCAGAGGCATCTATGCTGCTTTTTATCACTTCCGTAAGGATGGTTACCTGGGTATCTACATTGTCTGTTGATAAAATATCTAATAGAGTTGGTTCTTTAGATATGATTAGCTCGCATAATGACTGAGGGTCATAGTGATTGAAGTCACGAAAAGTTTTTGTAACCGGTGGTCGCTTTGGTTTCTTTATATTCAACGTCATCGTAATAAGTTCATGATCAGCAACATGACATGGAATGACGTCTGTATGGAGTATGGTATCTAATCTATTCGTTATTATTACATCTAATAAAGACGAGTTGTTTTCAGATCCTTGTGGGTTTATTGATCACTTGTTCTAGTTTATTTTTCTTGATTAACTTTGCTAACTTATACGTGGTTTATTTAAATCATCATTTAAGTCACCTAAGATAAAAAGTGATTTCTTTTTTAAGGACATTTCTCTAAAACCTTTTTCAAGATATTCAAAAGATTCAGATTTATGGTCGCCTATGACGGCACACACGAAGGAAGGAAGCATGTTGCTTTGTACGGTAACCCAGACATCTTCTACGGCAGTATTATTAACTGTTGTAGTTGATATCCTATTTGACTTAAGGGTATCCTCATAAATATGCATACTCCACCTCCTCGCCCTGCATCACATCGATAAACTTGATAATTTGGAATGTTGATAAAGTTACTCATCATTTCCGGTGGAGCCATGTTTCACTAACACAGAGTATGTTCATATTTCTTTCCTTTAGCCAACAATACAATTTCTTCAAGGTGACCGAGGAGAGATTGTGCATTGATATGTTCTATTTTTAAGATGTTATGTGACCTAATCACTGGCCGCGCTGACGGTTTTGCGCGGTCAAACATTCTGCTCAGTTTTGTACTTGTTTCTGTTTAAGAAAACCTTTACGTTGTCGAACACACGGATTCTATAAAAAGTTCGCAATTTATTTCTTTGCCTCTTACAGTAACAGTGAAGCTTGAATAATATTCATGTGTCATCTTAGTTTTGAAGGCTTTAACATTTGATATGCTGTCAAAATTACTAACGAGGAAGTCTTCAATATCTTCGTTTGTATCCGGATGACAGCTGCGATATATAACATACTACCTTGGGACGGTCGGCACCTGGTAGGGGTTTTGCTGTATTGCGTTCCTCCCTTGTTTTTCTTTTTTGTTTTCTCGAGGTAACGGTGACGAAACCTTCCTCGTCTTGCTGATGGGTTTGATGTGTCTCCGCTCGTTCTACGTAGTTATTGATGACGAGCGGTGGTGCTTGTGTAGTAGGAGAGGTGTTAGAGGTAAGAGGGACCCAGGCACGTGGTGATGTGTTGCCTCTTCCCATTTGCGGTTGGGTGGAAGAGGTTTTTGATTATTCTTCCTTTTAGTGTTTCTAACGAAGCTTCTTCTTGGTGTTACTTGTGTAGAAGCTTCTCTGCCCTCACACCAGTTGTTGATGTCTCGGCGTTCCTCGGTAAACGCTTGCGTGGCGCCGGGCGGGGGGCGGCTGACCTGTCAGCAAGGTCGCGAGTCTGCTTGCTCGATGTGGGTACGGATGGAGGGGACGGGGTGTCAGGGGAGGGTGGAGGTGGTGAGGGAGAACTAGGAGAGGCATTGGTTGTGGATACTGCCATGGAAGGTGGGGGAGGAGGGGATGGAGTGTCAGGAGAGGGTGGTGGTGGTGAGGGAGAGCTAGAAGATGCATTGGTTATGGATATTGTCAAGGAAGGTGTAGGGGAGGAGTGGTTTTGAGTGTGCTTATTTTGTGGCATGGAGGTAGAGGACATTCTGGTAGGGGGAGGTGATGTAAATGGGAAAGGTTCGTATGTGGACTGGTCATGGGTGGGGGTTGGGAGATCGGATGTTGAGTGGTGGGAGGGGGTTGAGGTTGTTGTGACGGATGCCTCCTCTCCGCATTCCTGCGTCTGGGGAGGCACACCTTGCTTAATCACACTGTTTAGTGCAGATTGTTGTTCGGAGAACATTCCGATCAGCAAGTCTATTTTATTTTCAATAAGATTTTGACTGCTGAAGGAGGGTTCAGGTTGGGTTTGTGTATCTTGGTGTTTCTTATGAAGGAATAGTTTCACAAATGGTGTAGAAATACCTGTTTTCTTTGGTGGGGACCAATCAGTGACGGGAGTGTCTGTCGTTGTTGTCACAAACACTATATTATTGTTATTCAGGCACTGGTCGATCATGCATGTGCACTATGAAATTCGTCATCCGTTTAATGTCTCTGGTTGTGTTTCTCGTTTTTCTAGAGTCTGATATGTTCAAAACAATACTGTGAGCGTTATCGATCTCATCAGGGCTGTACAATTTCCGATTCGATCACACAGGACCATCCGTGCCCATGCTTTTTTCGTTGCAATGAAGCACAGGATGGTGTTCAGCACTATTGTGATATTGCCTATCTGATAAATGGCTTTTCTGTTTGTGTTCATTTCACTGTCGTCACTGTTTTCACTGGAGGGGTTGCTGTGGCTGCTAGCTGCATGCACACCCTATTCTGGTGGGGGCAACCTTTACCCTGGTTGCCGTTGGGGTGCCCATCACTGTGGGCAGGGGGGCAGCTTTGACCCGCCAAGGCCTTGCTTCTCGGGCAGAGGTCCCATTGCCCTGAAATATTACCCTGGGCCAAGGGTCCCCTTTCACT
>BOPN01003906.1:109841-114841 GCA_017312705.2 Penaeus japonicus | reverse complement strand
TTTATTCTGTGACTATGTACCGCTACCAGTGTTCTCTCCCTCTGTCTCTTGTATGGCTATCTATGTATTATATCAACGGTGACAATTTGATTAGCTGCCAATTCTATGGTAACGCTTTAACAAAGACTAAAGATTTTTTTTTTTCCTTCTTTTTTTTTTTTTTTTTTTTTTTTTTTGGGGGGGGGTGTATTGCTATATATAATAAAAACCGAGGAAAGGCTGATATTTCCCCGTTATGTGTTGCCGATTTGAAATTGTTTAGCACTTTCCAAATTTGAAAACTGCTGAAGATATTTCACGATTGATTCAAAGTAATCAGTGAAATATACTTTAAAAACGGAGGCGCAAATGAATTTTGTAGTGTTTGCGGGAGAGAGAAACAAACAAACCAACATTACCTATCCTGTCAGAAATCTGTCTGTCGACTTCAGCTGAATTCGACCAAAGAAGAAAACTGACGAAAGGTTTCATGAATGAGCAGAGCGTAAAGAAATGAGTATGAATACTCGCTTGTAAATATTTACGCAGCTAATTATATATACACCAAAGAGGGTAGATATAACTACTCACATATACAAGAAAGAGAATAGACGTAATCGGAATAAAAAGGTGAATAGTCACGGTATACATAAGAAACTATGATCTTATTGAACAAATTCTCACATTAAAAGTCTGTAGATGTATCATTATTGATGCTATTTATTTAACTAATGGAAACAAAAGTGGCAAAGACTGAGTGAATAAAAATAGTACTACCTATGAATTGTAGTGCATATACAGAAAACAGTGAAACAATGCCAGAGCCCAAGCGAAGTTGTACTGTTCATATAAAGGAGTACTAACCGTGTATACAGAAGATTGAGCGGCCGTTCAGAATACCGGTAAGCAGACCAGAGCTGTTTTGAGAAACGAATTTTCTAACTCCAGAAGGTCTCTCACTACGAAAAAGAGAAGGAATAAACGTCTTTACCATTCAGCGGTATTTACATTTTTTTCTGTTTTCTATGCCTGCGTTGGCCTCCTAGCATCTTATTATGCAGAATGATTTGAAATCTTTTTGTGGCATTCTCTGGTCAGAGTCAAATGTCTGGTTAAAGTTAAAGTCAAATAGAAATTTCTCAGTCATAGCTTTCCGTTAGTCATATGAATGAATTGGTGTATTTTGATTATAATGATCATAATTTGTATGGAGTTCAGCATCAACGTATAAGGACAGTGCAGACAAAAGCAGAGAGAGACGGAAGGAGAGCATAGGTGTAGTTCCAAATTGTATGTAATTCCTCGGAGGAAACACTTTTAACGTAAACAACTATAGTCAGCTGTTTTTTAAGCGGTCATAACCACTTGAATGAATAGTCGTAGTAACGATCTCGTTACAAGATATGAAAATGGCCAAATACTACCTGCAATAAAGTCTTTCCACAACTAAAGGAACCCAAGCCGAGGGAACACACTCAGGTTACTTAGGAAGTTGTGCCAGTCAGTCATGATCTGCAGCGCTGCACCACGACCGGTAATGAGACATTTTTGAATTTGTCTACATCGGGCGCCTTGCACTTCAACATTCATAAATTCACACTGTTTTCTTATCTCTAAAACCTTATGGTACCGAATAATAATACTGTCCTTATAGTTTTTTTTTTTTTTTCAACGGCGTGTTTTATGTGCCCCTAATGATGGTATATACAAATATACATTTCAGTAATAACTGAAATTAAAATAAAGATTTAACCCCGCTTGGAATTACAAAATTCATACTTTTAACGCATACCCAGTTGCAGACTTCATTTATATTCTATTATATTTTCACACACAATAAAAGCATCAAAACTCAACAACTTACTCGTTACTCGCTTTAAACGTATCCTTCACAGCTTCACACACATATATTCATATATATATGTATATACATGTATATATATGTATATATATATATATATATATATATATATATATATATATATATACATATATATATATATATATGTATATATATATCTATACACACACACACACACACACACACACACACACACACACACACACACACACACACATATAACACACACACACACACATATATATATATATATATATATATATATATATATATATATATATATATATATATGTATATATATATTTATATATATATATATATATATACATATATATATATATATATATATATATATATATTATATATATATATATATATATATATATATATATGTGTGTGTGTGTGTGTGTGTGTGTGTGTGTGTGTGTGTGTGCATATGTATGTATTTATATATGTATATATATGTATATGTATATATATATATACATATGCATATATATATTTATATATATATATATATATACACACACATACACACACATATATATGTATGTATAGAGTGTATATATGAGTGTGTGTGTGTGTATTTCTGCTTCTTTCTTTCCCTTTTTCTTGTTTTTTTTTTTCTTTCCTTTTTTCGTCTTTATCCTCGTTTACATATGTATATCTATCGAAATAACGTCTCTCCCTCCTTTCCTATTCACCTTCTCTTCAGGTTATTGGTAACTCGAAAAAATGAACAGCATCGTATCTAAGAATTAGACTGCGTATGTGTGTGTTTGGTTAACTGCTCGGAACGAGAACATCTGTCGAGGAAATAATAATTTGCGAGCACCATCTTGTAGGCGCCCTGATTCTATTTTTAGAATATCATAGTCTACAGATAAGTGGATGATATACGACTGCGCTGTCTGTTCTGAAATAAAACACTGCTGATAAGGAGAATAGGTGAAGAAAATATAGATGAAGTGAAGAACGACAAGGAAGGGAGTTTGATTGTGTATAGAATTTGATGACCCTGACAAGGATAAAGATAAGCCAGATTTGCGGAGCAGATGCTATGCCGGGCTTGTATGCACTGAGGCGAGGCCGCCTGTGTCCTCGTGTGCTGACTCGCGTGAGAGTGTGCCAACGAATGAATGACTCGATCTGAGCTTGGTCCTTGCCCACCGTATTGCCCCGGCACGGCGGTGACCTCCAGGCGACAGAGGAAACTCACGAGCTGCGAAAGGGCTCGATCTGCCGACCACGGGGACGTGAGGTCGACGGGCTGCCACTGAGCCAGTCGGCCATGATACTGATATTTGATAATACTAATCGTAACTACTTCCGGTACTACTTTTACTACTACGACTATTATGATGATGATGATAATTTTGATAATAGTAATCATAATGATTACGAAAATGATACTAATGATAACACTGATGATGAACATGACTAGTGTTTGAAGAAGAAAAAATAGGTGAAGATAATTATTGAATATGAAAGTCAGAATAACATTACTATTAACGATAATAGGGTGAATGAGAAAAAGGAGAAGGCGGAGGATGAGGATAAAACAAAGAAACATGGTAAAAAGAAAACAAAGCAGAACACAGTACGCCAAGCCGATCTGCTACTGACCTGGGGCGGGGAGGACCGTAACGGCCGATCTCTAACTTTATTGATGACTTCACTTTGACCACTTTAATCCCCTCTCAGTTGGGTTAGCAACTTCAGAAGCCGATGCATTTGACACCAAGGAGGCTTTGCGAAGAAGTCTCCCATACAGCAGAATCTAGAATGAATGTAGACTTCCATTAGACTTGTATGGTAATCATTATTGATCTGCTGAATGAGATATATGATAATGATACTGGTAATATGAATTAAGATAAGAATTAGTCATGCTTTGCTGCTGATTGTGTCTTATAAATGCTATCGTAAATGTAAGAAAGATAAAGTATCTTCAGTGTATGTGGAAAAGTGGACACAATAATGTAAGTTATAGTGGATTTATTCAATAAAATGTGAACGGTCGACGAAGTCAAACCTAGTTTGTGGAGCAGATCAAATAGAAAGGGGGAAAATGTGTACAAAGGCGAAATAAAAGGGAATAATAAAGAAAACCACAACAAACAATATGAAGAGCATGTGTGCAAAGGCGAAATAAAAGGGAATAATAATTGAACCGAGGATTCTATCCTAAAAATACCCTTCACAAGGCTTTTATTATCTGGACGCCATGGAATAGTTTGATCCAGTAAAAAAAGAAAGAAAGAAAGAAAAAAAAAAAAACTCATGGTAATTTTTCATTGTCACAAAACGTGTGGTGAGGATCCACTAACGTTCTTTGTGAGTCGAGAGGAAATTGCAACGAAGCATCCTGCGCAGTCTAGCTATCTTTTTAACCGAGTCTGTACATTGTAACAAGGCGGTGCCGTGTCTGGCCAATGTGCATCATGTTTAATGTAAACGTACAACACGCTACATCCAGAGAAAATACTTCCTGTTTCTTACAGAATTTAGACAACGCATAAACAGCGAGTTTATGCACAAACACAGCCGTTGTAAATCAGTAGAGGCGAGGATAATGATAAAGATAGCAATGATAATTATTAGTGTTAGTAATAATATTGGCGATGTAACTTTTATTGTCATTATCACTATCATTATAATCGTCATCATCATCGCCATTCATTATCACTATTATCACTATCATTATTACTCCTAACCCGGAGTCGAGTCTTCACTGCCTTCGAGCCTTTTTACCATCATTAGATTTCTTTATTATCATTATCATATCTTTATCGTTAAGGGTAGTATCTTTATTTGTATCATTCTTATTATCATTGATATTCTATTATCACCCTTATCATTATCATTACTATTGTTATTATTGTTATATTAACCTATATTGTCCGCATCATTATCATCATTGTTATATTAATCTTATTTGTTATTATCATTATTATCATCATCATTTTATTAATATCATTATTATCACCATCATTATCATTATCAATATCATTATCATTATTATTATTGTTACTATTATTATCAGAGATGAGAGAGAGAGAGAGAGAGAGAGAGAGAGAGAGAGAGAGAGAGAGAGAGAGAGAGAGAGAGAGAGAGAGAGAGAGAGAGAGAGAGAGGGAGAGGGAAAAGGAGAGAGAGA
>BOPN01003906.1:87341-89841 GCA_017312705.2 Penaeus japonicus | reverse complement strand
TTAAATTAAATTATGATGTTGCCTTGGCCACGCTAAAATTGGTAATTTTAGAGGCAATTTTCATATAAGAAAAAAGATACAGCAATAAAGCAATGTCTGACATAGTCTTAACAACTGGAATCGTTTACTTTTGTTTTAAATACATTACGTCTTTTTCTGATGTTATAGTGATGTTCAACTCTAGGAGACAGACTGGTACTTCTTGCTCTCCTTAATTTGACACAGCAGAAGCAAACCATAACCACCGGCAAACTAAACCGTTCCACGTATTGCACAATCGGAGAACGTTACTGACCTAAAATCACTTTTCCTTCAACAAAGATTGTACACACAAGATAGTGCAGCTTTGCATCAGACAGCGCCAGACGTTTCCATGATTACTGGAGTGTTTCCTCAAAGTCAATCAACCACAATTGTTTCTCGACCTTACAGCAAACAACCGACATCATCCTGGCAACCGTGAAAATTGATCTCCGACGCAGCGATCTAGGGCAGGATTTCTGCCTTGCATTACTCAGTCTATATCGAACAGCTGAACTGTCCGTTATAGCTGTCGCAACTATATGAATGATGCCGCAGAGTAAATGGAGTCACATCGAAGCGTCACATGATTTGTTAGAAACATAGATTGCGGAATCGAAGCTGATCCCGCATTCTCGGATTAAACAGTGACTCTGTGATGTGTTTCCCGACGCCATCTTCAATAGGTTCGATGGAGCACGAAATGGAGATTGCAGGATACTACTAGTAAGGATGGGCAGTGCCACTGGATGTCCTACCGCCGGGTTTTCGAGCACCACAAATGGTGCCGCCATTAATGTGCGGCCACTTATGGTATGGTTGCCGCCAGAAGATTTGACTTGTTCGTTTTTTATAGAAGTATAAAATGAGCAAGGATGGAGAAGCCAGATTTGAGTAGCAGATGCTTCGCAGGGTTTATATGCACTATGGCGAGCCCGCCTGAGCGTGTGCCAACCAGTGCTGACTCGATCTGAGCTCCTTACCCACCGGGGTTCAACCACAGCAGTGACCGCCAGGTGACAGTGGAAACTCGCGAGTTTGGACGGGGCTCGATCTAGCGACCACGGGGATGCGAGGCCGGCGCGTTACCACTGTATCGACCTGCCGGCTGGCAATGTATCGTTGTCAGTGTAGTGAGGTGTACTTACATGTCTGTCCTGCTTCGCTTACCCAAAGTAAATGCGTATAAATTACAAATTAGTTCATCTAGATGCAAACTAGGATAGCGTCGACTATTCACGGCTTCAACTCGTTTGGCTCCAACAACAGAAATGGCTCACTTTCGTGCCAAAATAATTATTACGTGGATGTTTGTAGTGATTTTATTCCGTTGGTAGCGCCATTTTTTCTTTATGATGGTATTTTTGAAGTTTCGCAAAAAAGATCAAATTCGAGGTGAGAAACAATCATTCATCTTCAACCAGATTAATTCCAACAGACTTCGAAATAAAGAAACTTAAATACTACAAAATGTGTCATATCTTTTACCTCGCGGAAGTAGTACCGCGTGACTACTGATACCGACGGTACTTAATTACAAACGGCTTCTCTCTCCCGCTCGAAAGAGGCACAAACAGAAAAAAAGTTAAAGTATCTATACTGTTATCTAGTTTCCTCAGAAAAAGCTCGGGCGCTGTTGCTTTGGGTTGGCTACTATAGTTAAGGAGTAAATTAATTCACATCGCGTATTTCAAAACGTCAGAGTGAACGTGTATGCATTAGTTGATGTATGTTAAACCTATTTGCACCAAATTTGCACATCCGTGGAGATGATCGTATGTGTCTGTTGCACTTGCCTAGTCATTCAATAGATTTTTTTTTTTTTTACCAGACGGAATTAAATTTGCTTTTAACTGTTACTCGATGAATAGCATAGATGAATATCTTTCACTTACTAGGAAATCATTGCACGGTTATTTGGAATACATCGATAGACAACTGTTTAGTTGAGAACGGGTTTCCAGAATGAACGCGACTCTCTCGCACCGGTAGTACGCCTCAGTCTATTGTGGTAAAAGAGCGATCTCTTCTGATACGATCTTTCGATTTGATTACGCACTGAGAATGCCTGAGTATCTTTTTTCAGCGTTCTCCAATCGCGAGGCTTGACTTACCTACTAGGCTCGCAATATTGAAACTATATTTAAAGTATTGGCAGGGAAAAAGGGCTGAAATCCACATTTTAACAATCCTATGAGACTATACAGAAATCACTCGCGTTGTTAGGTTAGGAATAATAATCAAGGAATCAGTTAGACTATTCATATTACTTTACTGATAGTTGAATTAATGGATAATCATCCATACAATAGGTACAATGATTTGCCTTTTGTATGATAAGTGGCTGTATGAATCAAGCAATCCCCATACTACCTGATTTACTCAATTACTGCGATTGGATCCGTTCTTCTCAACTAGGCTGGTTTCCCTTCACGTTTGGCTAGCTTAACTGAATCTGTCTTATTCAGTGTTCAGCTTT
>BOPN01003906.1:79841-82341 GCA_017312705.2 Penaeus japonicus | reverse complement strand
TTATCGTCAATAGTAGTCTTATCTTTAGTATCATCATTATCATTAACATTGTTATCATAATCATCATCATTAGTATCATTATTATCATTGTTATTATTTTTATGATTATTTTTATTATCATTATTATAGTAGTAGTAGTAGTAGTATCGCTTTTATCATTAATATTACTATTATTACAACTATTATCATTATGCTTATCATAATTATAACTTTTGTTGTTATTGTTAGCACAATTGTCATTACCATTATCATTATCATCATCATCAAAATTATCATCACTATGCATATCATTGTTATCATTATTATCATGATTATTATCATTATCATTATTATTGTTATGATTATTATCATTATTATTGTTATGATTATTATCATTATTATCATCATCGTTATAATGATTATTATTATTATTATCATTATTAATATCATCATTATCATTTTATTATTATCATTTTCATTATTGGTATTATCATCATATTCATTATTGGTATTATCATCACTTTCATTATTGATATCATCATTACTGTCTTTCTTATTCTTATTATTATCATTAGTATTAACATTATCATTCTTATTATTATCATTATTATTGAGTTGATTTGTTAGTATCAAAAATATCCATATCATCATCCTCTTCATGCGTATTGTTATCATAATCATTATTACCATTATCTTCTCTCATTATCATTATTATCATTAGTACTATCATTATCATCATTCCTATCATCATTATTGTTATTATCATTATTATCAATACCATTATTGTTATTATTACTATCATTATCTTCATTGTTAGTATTATCATTATTATCATTATCATCATCGTGGCATTATTGTTATCACCATAGTTATTATCATCATTATAAGTGGTGCTATTGATGATAGATAAAAAACAGTGATAATGATAATAATGATGATATTTGTAATAGAAATAATAGTAATAATGATGATGGTGATAATGATAATAATGAAAATAACAGCACAAATATTAATAATAGTGATAGTGACAATAATAACTATTATGATAATATAATAATGATACCACTACTACTATTGATCATGATAATGATGATGATAATCATGAGAATGATAATAATAATAATGGTAGTATTAAGGATAATAGTAATAATCACAATGGTAGTGATTATGATAATGATAATAATGATAATAACAATTATGATAACGATAATAGGTCATATTATCAGTAACAACATTGTCATCACTGTTGTGATATTTGTAATATTATTACTATATTTGTTATTATCTTTACCATCACTATCAATATTGCAACTCTTATGTGCTAAGATATTAGCAAGCTTACGTGAACAGTATGAGAGCATGGATTCTGACGTATAATCATGGACGGATTGCCAAAGGGCCAATCACTGACTGATTAGAACAGAATGGTAATCAGCGTTTGGATCCAAGGCGCATTTCAATGACTCCCCATCATTACGAGATAAGGATTGCAGAATGCACAGGATACCGTGGTTAAACATCACCAACAGTCAGGTTGATAAAACGCCCGCGCCTTGATTCTCCACCTCAACTTCTCGCTATGATCATTGTCGTTATTATCATCCTTGTTGTTGTTATTTGTCATCGTTATCATTATCATCATTTTCATAATCATCGTTGGAATGAGCATTATTGATATTATGTTATCATGTCTATTATTATCGGAATAGTTATTATGATAATGATTATCAATATCAATATTGTCACTATTGTCATTATCGGTATCATTATCATCATCAGTATCATTATTGATATCATCATCACCTTTATCATAACTATCCTTAATATTTCCACAGCCACTATAAATGTTAGTGTCGTTATCATTTTCTATTATCATTATCATGATTGTTGTTGTCATTTTTAATGCTATCATTATTATCATTATCATTAATATCATTATCCTTGCCGTTGTTGTTATGATTATCAACATTATTATCATTATTTGCCATTCATTGTTATCTCACCATCAAAACTATCATCACGGTCTCTTTGAATATGACAACAGTGCTGAGGATAATTCGCTAATCATCATTATACCGATAAGGGCATCATTATAATTCTCCTATTTTCATACTTAATAGCAGCCTCGCTATCCTCGGCTCTATTATTATTACTACTTTGTTATTCTGTTCATTTGAAAATCTGTCCATTTATTTCGAGGGTTCCATTTTCCCTTTGAACAAAACCACTGTATTGAATGAAAGGACAACAGTAACAAGCGAATATATCATTGACAAAAGTGTGTCCTCCTCTTTTCATCATCTTCATTACATAATCTTTCTTATCACCATCGTTATCATTATTATTGTTGTCATTCATATCATTATCAGCATCAGCATCCTCATCATTATCCATATTATTCTAATATTCATCATTATCATCATCATTATCCTTATTATTCTGATATTCATCATTATCATTAATTCCGTTTTCATAAGAGGTCGCTCCTCCACCAAAGTCAATCACGTGTCACATTCCCCTC
>BOPN01003906.1:52341-54841 GCA_017312705.2 Penaeus japonicus | reverse complement strand
TAATAAAATTATCAATACCTGAGAGTGCAATGTCGACATGCCAACATAATTCATCACCATATGAGGTGAATTCCATGAGGATTCTTTTAAACGAAAATGTATCCAGGGCGTGGTGAATCAAGCGTTTTTCTAAGTTCCTGGAAATGTTTAAATCCAAAGGCAGCGATTTCAGCTTCCATATCAGGCATAACGATAGATTGGCCATAAGCGAAACTGGAGGATATTTGTGGCTGAAAAGGTAGCAAATAATTGTTATAACGCTATGAGCATTAGCAGATTTTAAGCCATGAATTGCCTGAAAGTTTGCCTTTGGTCCTATTGAATTGCCACTCACCACCTTTACAAATGTTGGCAACATGGCCTCTCTGGACACACAAAGCTCTGCGTTTCCTGTATTTAGTAAGACTGATAAGTTCTGCATCCCTTTTACATGCTGCTCCATGACTGTGGAACATGTTCCCTACCTGTTGGGGGAGTGTCAAGGGCTTGGGTATGTTCAAGATTTGACGCCATCTTGACACATCCGCACTCGGGCAGTAACGTTCATATTGGTATCTTTCGAAGGCTAGACTGTTGCATCGAAGCAAAGGTAAGGGAAAACAAGAACAAGCTTAGTAAAGAATAATTAGAGTGGGAGGAACGAACGTAAGTCATCCAGTGCTGCAGCTCGATATCTGCCTGTTTCTCGCTCGTGTTCTGTAGCCACTACTTAGGAAACAACAACTAGTATTCAGTGATAAAACAGGAGGAATGAACATCAATTATCCGACGCCGCGGATGCATCGACCTATTTATTTCCACAGAACTTGTTATGGATATTGAGCAAAACTTAATATAAAAGTAAAAGGCGGGGACTGAGAAGTAGAAGGTGTAGAATTAATGCAACGCTATGAACTAGGAATCATTAGTTGACTTTGGTGATGCAAAGTTTCTTTTCTACTAGATTTGTCAGGAATCCACAGCTTAAATCACCTCCCTGACTAATTTATGCATTGTTGTAATGTGTGCATTTATATGCACAGCATCACGGCATCACATCCATTCTTATTCTCGAGCATCAAGCTAATAAGTGGGGGAGCCAAATGGCAAAGGAGTGCAGTGGTGTATGCTATATGTATTTTTTGGCGAATGATGGTCCCAGAAACGTTACAACAGCGCCCAGGTGACTCTGTTTACTGAGCTCCTATACTGTCTCAGGAGACAATCATTCAGGCAATGCCTGCAGAAATCAGCATCCGCTGCCATTTGCAGAGATTTACATAAAGATCGTCAATGATTTGACCAGGGTTTGACGATCTTGTGAAAGGCTATTTGATATTTTGATGTCACATACGGCTTTCGATAACTCGAAGTAAGTCACTAAGGAGCAATGGAAAATCAGCGTAGATCCCAAGGGAATGTACAAGAAATTCCTTTATTTTATTTTCAAGATACCGGTGCAGCTATTATCCTTCTCAGTTAATATTTCCATGACATTTCCCATTCCTTTGCCTGGGATTTTGAGATTTCGCTCCAACGAGGGCGATTGCGTGATTGCAGGGGCCGTTGCCGGAGCGAGGGGAGCAGAAGCCACTGCTGGTGCGCTGACCGCTGAGGTCGTTCCGGCGTGGGCGAGGTTGATGGCGGCCGCTTGTTGCCGTTGCTCTCATGCCGTCGTACCTCTTCTGCAGGTGGAATTTCAGTGGTGGAAGGTTTGGGAATTTTTCTTCTTTAGGTGGCATCGCGATATGTTAAGTGTGTCTCGGTGCACAAGAGTTGAAGGTTGCCCATTGTAATTTCAAAAAAGCGTACATTAACTTGCATGACAATGGAGCATTGTGAGTGCGCGATTCTCCCCGTAATTATTCAAAGGAAGCGAAACGGGCTCGAATAATGCCGAGTCTCAAGCATGCATGCAAATTAAAGCTGCGGCGCCACAACAGGGGGCGAACACACACACACACACACACACACACACATATATATGTATATACATATATATATATATATATATATACCCGTCCATTCGGCCACCACTGCCTCTTTTCCCTTCAGGCGCTTGGGCCTCGCCAGGTGTTCATGGGCTTCTATTATGCTCACCTCTTGATGAACACTAAGCCCGTAATGATTATGTCGACCCTTGGCGATTTGGCCTTGGGTGCTGTTGGTTCGTGGAGCTTGATTCCACTGTATTCCGTCGAAGATTCTTCAATTACATCTTCTTTCCTTTCAACCATTATGTATGTGTGTTCATCTGTCCTAAATATGATTTTGGTGCCATGATGCTGTTTCGTGGCATGCAACAGCCATCTGTACTTCGAGGCAACATCTGTGTCTTTCGGAAAGTCTAGCCTTACCCTCTGATCTTGAGGTATGTAGCCTTCCTCACATTTTGCAGGTCGTAAGGGCCGTCGGTTGTTGTTGTTGCGAGTTTGTCCGTTTTCCAGTGGTCCGGCTTCAGCGTTCGATTTCTTTGGGTTCTTCTTCTTCTTGTTTTGCACAAGTGTGAATCCGTCGTCGT
>BOPN01003906.1:18994-21494 GCA_017312705.2 Penaeus japonicus | reverse complement strand
GGGAAAGAGAAAGAGAGAAAGAGAGATAGAGATAGAGAGAGAGAGAGAGAGAGAGAGAGAGAGAGAGAGAGAGAGAGAGAGAGAGAGAGAGAGAGAGAGAGAGAGAGAGAGAAAGAGAGAGAGGAAGAGAGATAGAGAGGAAGAAGAGAGAGAGATTCCAAAGGTACACATAAATTTCTTTTGAAATGGTTGTACTTGATCTTGCAATACGCATTTATGTCCACCAAAACACAGTCACCATTGTGTGTATAATGTAAATCTAAGTGATAACCAAACAATAGATATACAATAACGATTTTTGAACCAAATTGAAATTCCCTCTTAGAATAAGTCGAAAAAGGAGAATCAAGATTCGTTTTTCTCCCTCGTAATCCATGCTTTTCAAAAATAAAACATTCACAGGCGTTATAGAAAAATTATGATTGTCACATTAAGTTAATAGAACTTGCAATCTCCGATGTTATTCTTCTTCTTGTTTCCATTGCTCATCATCTTTATCATCTTTTTTTCTATCCTCAGGTGTATCTGTTGCTGGTGCTCGTTTTGGTGTTCATTTCCTGCGAAGTGCTTCTGCCGGTGTTTTACCTCAGGATTTACTTCACTCTCTGGAGGCAGAATTCTTATTTCAAGTAAGAGAACCGACAGCTCTCTCATTATGTAATTCGGGCGTGCGCGCGCATGCACACACCGAAAGTTCGACCTTGTATACAAGTTTCACAACATCACCTTGCATACAAACAACAGAATTCCACAATATCAACTTACGTGCAAACAACAGAGTCCCACAACATCACCTTGCATACAAGCAACAGAATTAATCAATCCCGCTATACATACAAACAGCGGCACTGCCGATGCCACCCCCGCTGACTTGTCTCCTCCTCAGCAGGGGCGGACAGCGCGGGCAGAGCGACAGCCGACGCACCAACAGCCTTCTTCCCAAAGCGAAGACTAAGACACTCAAGATGACCTTTGTGATTGTCGTCACGTTCTTCATCACAAATACTCCCTACGTCATTCAGGTACGGGAAGACGGAGGAGAGTCTTATCAGTCAGTTCAGGAACGTCTCGAGGAAAGGAACAGAGAAGCCCTAATGTCACTGCCGCCAGTGGGTCGTGGGTCGTGGGTCAGGTCACGATGCAAATGTCGGCGAAAACGAGACACATGAGGAGATATAGACATTTTTTTTCTTTTCTTTTCTTTTTCTGAGATGACTGCCAACACTCTTGTTCCGTTTCTTTGTTCGTTTGAATAGCATTCCTTTGAATAGGTACGTTCCTTGATGCTGACATATGTTGATTCCCCCTTTTAATTGTGAACTGTGGAATCCTTAGTTCTACTTGCCATGTAAATAGATGAGCACTCGGATACACCTGTAGTAATTCAGATGTATTATTTCCCTCATGCATCTAAATATTAATTTTGACTTTTATCCATCGTATCCTTTAATATTAGCTATTCCATTGGCTTATGTTCATCCACTTATTTGGCGCCCTTTCTCGCAGGAGCTGGTGCTCGCCTTCGGCAAGAACCTCAACCCGAGCGTCATCGCCATCTTCGGCATTATCTCCGCCTCGAACTCCGCCCTCAACCCCTTCATATACCTACTCTTCTGCCCCAAGAACGAAAGTCGCTCTTCCGAGAGCTACCGCGTCACCTTCAAGAGCCGCTTCACCCTCAACGGCAGAACGGACAACCAACACACGCCAGCATCCGCCCAGGACTCTCTCATCTCCACCAGCAAGACCGGGAGATGAACGTAAGCGAAGCCTGGCGTTCAGATGCAGTTGCCTGGCGATGCGCAGAGAAGGAATGGAAGGAAAAGAGAAAGGAAGGAAATAAAGATGAAGGAAGAAAACGGCCCCCCTGCTGTACATACAGACACACGCAGTAAATAGTCTTAAACCAGATTTGCTCACTATGACATGATTATTGTGGCTATTTCTTTGCTTACGGGATGCTTCACATGGTTGCCTATAAAAAAGGCTGTTGCAAGCTTCCGTAGAAAATAAAACAGTGCGCTGTGGCAATCTCTCCAGCTTGCATAATGCAGCGGAAGATATTCCTCTTTGTGTTTGAGAGAAAAGCGTCAAGACCAAACCCAGATAGACGAAACACACAAGGTCCCTCCAATGCTAATCTTTTTCTCAAGTGACAGATGTTGGATTCTGCAGCTGTAAGAAATAAGGATGGAGCACAACACGCCATATTTCTTTCCTGCTCATATTACCTTTTTCATATTTGTTTTTGATTGTTTAATAGAAACGTTTTCTGACTTACCGTGGAAGTATGTAGTTGTTTTTATTTCGTAAGTGGAAATCATCTTAATGAATAAAGTGTTTTATATATTGACATATATACTTCATAGGATAGGAACTAATAAGGTTGTAGTTTTTTCGATTTAATAATATGTGCAGATGACCCGTACAAATTATATTATATAGTATTTATTCTTATGATATATGTATGATATTCTATAAATGTACATATATGCATATA
>BOPN01003906.1:12500-16061 GCA_017312705.2 Penaeus japonicus | reverse complement strand
CACATATGATACGGCATATACATATACATTTATACTCATATATATATGCATACATATACATATATTTGTATTTATCTGTCTATCTATCTCTATATTTATATATATGAATACAAGTGTGTGTGGTGTATGTGTGCATGAGCATGTGTATGTGTGTGTGTGTGCGTGTATGTGTGTGTGTGCTAGAGAGTATGTTCGCTTGTTTGTAGCTAATTAATATCCTGGAAATGTATTATTTATATAATACACTTCCAGGATACTTACTTGTAGATCGGCACTTTCTTGCTCAACGATTTATTAAAATATGTGTCCTCAAAGATGTTATATTTTGAAGTGTCAATTTTGCAGTGTTTGCATATAACGTAACGATAAAAAAAGGAAGAACATTCATATCGCAGCTGATAATTTGTAAGTTGTCCATTACATATAGATAGTGCAATAACAATTGTTTGTGTTAGATGACTCAATAGGAAGAGTGAATAAGATATGATTTATTCTCCAGTTAAAGAATGTATACTCACACATGTTAACAAGCACACACATACACCCCTCACACACACACACACACACACACACACAGACACAGGCACACACACACACAGACACAGGCACACACACACACACACACATACAGATACGGGAACACACACAGACACAAACACACAAACACACACACACACACACACACACACACACACACACACACACAAACACGCGCACCGATATAAGTGCACGTGTGTGATATAGTGCTCCTCCTAGAATTAATGGTGCTGCTCCATTGTAAGTAAACGTTTAATTCAAACTCAACAAGAAAATCAAAAGAAATATTCCTTTATATTTCCATATTTTCATCCGTCCTGTTTAAAGTATATATCTGTGCATTTTTTTTGTTTCTAATGTTTGTTTTGGAATTATTTATGACTCCTTCGCGACCCTGAGCCCTCGCGATGCATTCTGTTTACAGGGAAGACGACTGAATTCAGTAAATGTGATGTCTAAAAGTCTTATGATTTATTAACATCCTTAACGAAAATAACACAGCTCTCCAAAATGGATTATATGAATAGTGATGATGTTGATATAAATAACAGTAATGATAGTATATGATAAAAATAAAGCGGATACCACATATCGTCTTACCCTAAAAGAAAAAAAAAAAAAAAATGAATAACACATCATTCTTACTCTCCTTTCTCTAAAACATGAGGGTAGTTAAAAGGCTAATAAATGTATAGATAATGATGATAATATTAGAGTAGCAATATTGATAATGATGATAACGATCATGGTAATGATAATAGTAAGGATGATGATAACACTACTGATATTGGCAATGATAATAACAATAGTAAATATGTTAATAGTGATGAAAATGGAAAAGAAAAAAAGAAAAGTAATAATGATAGTAACTGTAATGGTGATGGTCATTCAGATAATAACAATGATAATGATAATAAAAAATGATGCTAATGATAATATAACGATAATTGCGAAGATGATATTAAAAATAATTATTATGATAATGATAATAATTATAGTAGTAATAATAATGATATTGATGGTGATGGTGATGCTGATGATAAAAATGATGATGGTAATAATAATAATGATAATGATGACAATAGTGATAAAAACAATAGTATCTACTAACTACTAACAACAATAATTTTAAGAATGCTGATAAATTATAATAAAAAGGAGAGTGATGATAACAGAAATACGAATGATAATAATAATGATAAAGATACAATCAGTAATAATAATAATAAAGAAGATAACAGTAATAACTATGATAATTATAGTTATGATAATGATAATGATATGGATTATCATGATTATAATTATTGATAATGATAGGAACAATGAAAATGTTTATTATGTTAATGATAATAAAACTGATAATAACAGCAATGACAATGATAATACTAAAAATGATAATAGTAATAACAATAATGATGACTATGATAACGTAAATGATACGACTATTACTACTACGGCCACTACCATTACTGCTAATAATAATGATAATGATGATATCATTAACTTTAATAACGATAATGATAAACATGATAACGATAAAGATGATAATAACAATAACAATAATGATAATAATGATGATTATAAAAGATTATAATGATGATGTTGAAGATGATGTTGATGCTAATAATCATGAAGTAATAACAATAGTGGTGAAATCAACGATAATGATGATAATACCAATATGATGGATAAGAAATATAACAATAGCAATAATAATGATAATAAAAACAACAATGATAATGATAATGAAGATGGGAATAAACTGATAACAACAATAATGACGATAACAATGATGATAATAATAATGATACTGATAATAAGAGTGATAATATAAATAGTGATAATGATGATGATGGCAATAATGAAAATGATAATAACAATAATGATAATAATAATGCTAATAATGATTATAGTAACAATAATGATGATGATAATAATGGTTATACTAATAATAATGATATTGATGATAATAACAGTGATAATAATGACAATGATAATAACAATGATGATGATAATGTTAATGACAGTAAAAATACTAACAATAGTGATGATAATAATGTTAACAGTAAGAATAATGGTAATGATTATAATGATTATTATAATATTGGTAATAATGATAAAACGTGTTATCATTATGATCCTCATTCCCATAACACTGATAAGGAAAATGATGATAAATAAAAATAGCAACATCAACACCCGCAACAGCTTGCCATCCTTACCATCCTAGGAAAGTTCCCTTCGGTCATTCTCAGCCGAGACCTCAGTTTGCAAATAATAATATTGCATGACGTTCGGACGACCACGAGACCAAGCATCGCGTCCCGATTCGTGGACTAAAAGCAAGCCAGGAGATCACCCTCGCTTGCTCTCGCTTGATAAAAGTGCATTTAGTGAAAATACGCCAAATTTTGACTTGACTTGCACAGCTGGGAAATACGAAAGCACCGTTTCACAAAGAATGTACTTCAAAGCCAGAAAAGAGAACAAAAACAGAAAAGGCCGCCTGTTGGTCATAAAAGTTGGTTTGGTATCGCAGAGGTGAAAATGTTTCCAGTCAGAAAACCAAGTTCGTTTTCCCGTTTACTTGAAAAAGATACACAAGTTGAGAATAATAAAAAAAAAAAGATAGAAAGAAAAGGATCAGTCGTCGAAATATGAAAAGAAATCTTTTTCTAGAAAAATAACAAATGTCTAGAAAATTTCTTATTGCTATTTATAATTTTGATAGATCTTTCCTCGGTCAATGATACTTTTTTAAACATCAACAAACTATATATAAAAAAAAAAAAAAAAACATGAAAAGATAAAATAGCTAATCAAAGAAAAGAACTTGGTTAGTGATGTCAATGTGTAATAATTTAGAGTAAATTTTAATTGTAGGACGGGTTTACTTGCTTCTCATATTCACAGATAGCAGGACCAATCCGCAGATAGACATAAAGAAATCAAACCGAGAGATGAGAAAAAGTCAAACTGATATATATATAAACAGATCGCCGGGACGATGGCCTCTCTTAGTAG
>BOPN01003905.1:141526-142686 GCA_017312705.2 Penaeus japonicus | reverse complement strand
TCAAGTGATGAGAGAGAGAGAGAGGGCGGGGAGGGGGGAGGGGGGTCATAATTAAACGTGTGTATTGGTTCGAATACCAGACTTTGTAACCCTCTAAATTCAACCATGTCTGAGACTCATATACTTCGATACAGAATGACATTGTAGTAACACAGAGAGTATCACTGAATCATGCAATTTCACTGATTCACAATCAGACTTTATCAGTAGCACCAATATCTCAGTTGTTGTTCAAATTTATCAGTAGCAATATCTGACTTTTTTTAATGTTGTGGTTTTGGTGGTTCTAATATTGATAATGACATTACTGTGTATTCGTCTGTTTGACCCTTGTTGAAATGCTCCCGCATTTTCTTATTCCTATTTCCATAGTAGTAGTTGTAAATCAGGTAATAATATAATGATCATGGGCACGATAGTGGCAATAGCTGCATACAAGAAATAAACTGATAATGAAAGTATCCAATGAGTGAGCGCATGTAGTTTGAGAATGAGAGAGCACGACAGAAAAGTGAGTGCACTCTCTCTGAAGGTTAACGTCTTGTACTCTCATCACTCCTAACCGAAGATACAATTATATATGAATGTGTTAATTTATTTGTTACTCTTTCACAAAAAACACACTCCCATACATATATGTGCATATATATATATATATATATATATATATATATATATATATATATATATATTTTTTTTTTTTTTTTTTTTTTTTTTTTTTTTTTTTTTTTTTATATATATATATATATATATATATATATATATATATATATATATATATATATATATATATATATATATATATATATATGCATATATATATGTATGTATGTATGTATATATATATGTATGTATATATGTATATATATATGTATATATGTATATATATATATATATATATATATATATGTATGTATGTATGTATATATAAATATATATATATATATATATACATATATTTTCTTTTTTAGGTACATCACAAATTTAAAACCAAAATTAATTTAATTTAGACTGAATGTACTTATTGTGGAAATGAGGGTCATTGTAAAATCTTTAAATTATCTTTTCTTTTTGGTTGATTAACCGTATCAGCATCTGGGTAGAGCCCCCCCCCCCTCTGAAGAGACTTCTTTAGGAAATGCTGAAGACCACATAGTTGA
>BOPN01003905.1:119026-124026 GCA_017312705.2 Penaeus japonicus | reverse complement strand
TCTTCCTTCTCCTTGATTTCCTTTTCAGGAGGCACAGGTTCCGGTTCTTCCTTTTCCTTGACTACCTTTTCAGGTGGCACAGGTTCTGGTTCTTCCTTTTCTTTGACTACCTTTTCAGGTGGCACAGGTTCCAGTTCTTCCTTCTCCTTGATTTCCTTTTCAGGAAGCACAGGTTCTGGTTCTTCCTTCTCCTTGACTTCCTTTTCAGGTGGCACAGGTTCTGGTTCTTCCTTTTCCTTGACTACTTTTGTAGGTAATGCAGGTTCCGTGATGTTTTTCTCTGCTTCCTCAGAAGTCGGAGTTATGAGTTTAACATTTATTGTTTCGTTAATCTTCCATTGGTGAACAGCATGGTGTTCCAGCGTTCTGTTTCTCTGTAACTGCAATTTTAGATTTATGATAAAGATCAAAATTATGAATAATGCTTCAATATTTATTTACACTTGTAGAGATATCTATATTAACATTAGTATTGTCTTTACATCATTATCCCAATGGCCGTTAACATATCCTTGTCATTATAATTACTGTTATTTACTAATTACCATGTTATAATTTCACAGAGAAAGAGAGAGATGCAGACATTATAAGCATTAAATACTGCCTAAACTTTACAGATTACTGTTTTCTTTTATCATTAATGTTATTGAGCAGCCTTTTTTCCGTCTAGCACACTTTATTAGGATCCTTACATATGCAACCAGAATATGTGATCGAAATATTCAGGGGTAAAGCATAGTCCTATTAAAATGAAAATTAATTTGAAAGTAAAAATAAAATTTACCTTTATCTTTGAACCGACTCCTTCCGTTGATCTGTTTGGCTGTGCGGGAGTATGATGTACCATGACCAGATTGGCCATTTCGATAACCTGAAATTTACAAAAATGACTATTTTGCTAATAAAAAGTATGTGTGTGTCAATGTGTGAGAAGTGTGAGTGTGTGTCAATGTGTGAGAAGTGTGTGTGTGTATGTGTCAATATGTGAGAAGAGTGTGTGTGTGTGTGTGTGTGTGTGTGTGTGTGTGTGTGTGTGTGTGTGTGTGTGTGTGTGTGTGTGTGTGTGTGTGTGTGTGTGTGTGTGTGTGTGTATGTGTGTGTGTCACTGTGTGAGAAGTGTGTCTATGTGTGTCTATGCGTGTGAATATCTGTAAAAGTGTGAAATCACACATTTACACATATCGGCATAAGAATATTAAGGTACATGAATGTCAGATCAAAGGTCACTTCATATCATATTTGAAAGAGAGAGAGAGAAAAAAAGAGAATGTATGTGTATGCTAGAGACAGTGTGTTTGTGTTTGTTTATGTGTGCATTTGTGCTTGTTTGTGTCTTTGTGTGTCTGTGTATGTGTGCTGTTTGACTATGTCTTTGTGTCTGTGTGTGTGTATGTGTGTGAGAGAGACAGAGAGAGAGTAATTGTGTGTGTGTGAGAGAGAGAGAGAGCGAATATGTGTGTGTGAGAGAGAGAGAGAGAGAGCGTATGTGTGTGTGAGAAAGAGAGAGAGAGAGAGCGTATGTGTGTGAGAAAGAGACAGAGAGAGATAGAGAGTGTGTGTTTGTTTTTGTTTGCACATGTGTTTGTTTGTATGAGTCTGTTTGCATGTGCGAGAGAGATAAAAAGAGTGTTTGTGTACATTTGTGTTTGTATGTGAGTGTGTGTGTGACAGAGAGAAAGGAGTGTGTGCGCGACGCGCGCGTGCGTATTTGTGTTTCTGAGAGAAAGAGAGTGTGTTTGTATTTGTTTGTTAATGTGTGTATATGTTTGTGTGTGTGTATGTGTATTTATGTGTATTTGTTTCTGAGTATGTATGTATGTAAAGAGAGTATGTGTATGTGTGTATGTGAGAGAAAGAAAGAAAGAAAGAAAGAGGGAGTGTGTGTGTGATTGTATGTGTGTGCGTGAGAGAGAGAGAGAGAGAAAGAGGGAGGGAGAGAGAGAGAGAGAGAGAGAGAGAGTGAGTGTTTATGTTTATGTATGTGTGGGGGGAGAGAGAGTGTCTGTGTGTGTGTGTCAGTGTGTGTGTATGTGTGTATATGGATGTGTGTGTATGTGTGTATGTGGATGTGTGTGTGTGGCAGAGAAAGAGGTGTGTGTGTGTGTGTGTGTGTGCGTGCGTGTGGCAGAGAGAGAGGAGTGTGTGTGTATGTGTGTGTCAGTGAGAGAGAGACAGAGATATGCGTGAGTGCGTGTGAGAGAGAGTGAAGGAGTGAGTGTGAGAGAGAGAGAGAGAGAGAGAATGTGTGTGTGTAATTTTGTGTATTTGTGTTTCTGAGTGTGTATGCGTGTATGTAAAGAGACAAAGAGAGAGTGTGCTCTTTTTGTGCGTGTGTGTGAGAGAGAAAGAGATTGAGTAAATGTCTGTGTTTATGAGTGTGGGGAGAGAGAGAGAGTGTCTGTGTGTGTGTGTGTGTGTGTGTGTGTGTGTGTGTGTATGTGTATGAGTGTCTGTATGTGTATGAGTGTGTGTGTGTGTGTGTGTGTGTGTGTGTGTGTGTGTGTGCGCGCGCGCATTTGGCAGAGAGAAAGAGGAGTGTGTGTCAGTGAGAAAGAGAAATAGTGTGTACGTGTGCGTGTGCGTGTGCATGCGTGTGTGTGAGGAAGAGTGAGTGAGCATATGTGTGTGTATGTGAGAGAGAGAGAGATAATGTGTAGTAGGTTTTTAGATTAATTATGTATTTGATTTAAATATTGTAATAATAAGGGATTTCTATTATTTTAAGTATATTTTCTTTCTAGAGTTATTTAATTTTTCAATGCTAATGTCTGATGTTTATCTATTGTAGATCCTCATGGCTATGGAGGCGAAAAAAAAATGTTTATCCATAAAAAAGTGTTTTTATTTCACAAAAAAATATGTTTCAATATTGAAAATCATGCACTTTCAGGATGGTACGATGATACAGGGGCCGACACTCCACACGTTCACAGGCTGTGTTAATGGGCCAACCCTCTACATGCCCATATGCTGGATTGCAGGGACCCGACACTTACACATGCCCGTATGCTGGATCACAGAGGCCTGACAGCATACTTTAATATGCTGGATCACAAGGGAGTAAACACTTCTTATGCCCATTAGCTGGATCACAGGGGTCGCAACACTGTGCCCTATGCCGAATAATTCCATAAAGACAAGAAAAAAAGGAGAGTGGTAGGGTAGTTGTGAGTGAGACCCATCGTTCTGGCTCAACATTCCAAGTCAGCTTGGAACATACCCCCCAGGCATTCTTAGAAACAACTAAACAAGTAAACTACCTTAAGAGAAGGTGAGGTCAGGTTTTGTAATTCCAAATTACCATATTTACTTTCCAAAAATATTGAAAAGGAGACCTTAATCCACCGTCAGAGAAAGAGAGAGACTGTTAGTTTTTGTTTGTGCATGTGTGTTTGTGTGTCTGTTTGCATGTGTGTGGGAGAGATAAAAAGTGTGTGTACATTTGTGTTTCTATGTGTATGTGACAGAGAGAAAGAGAGTGTGTGCGTGAGAGAGAGAAAGAAGGAGTGTGTGCGCGCGCGTGAGAGAGGGTGTTTGTGTTTGTTAATGTGTGTGTTTATGTGTATTTGTGTTTCAGAGTGTGTATATATGTAAAGAGAGTATGTGTATGTGTGCGTGTGTGAGAGTAAGAAAGAAAGAAAGAAAGATTGACAGAAAGAGAGAGGGAGAGAGAGAGTATGTATGTGTGTGTATGTGCGTGCCTGCGTGCGTATGGCAGAGAGATAGAAGTGTGAGTGTTTGTGTGTGTGTGAGTGCGTGCGTGTGAGAGTGAAAGAGTGAGCGTGAGAGAGAGAGAAAGAGAGAATGTGTGTCTGAGTGTTAAGTGTATTTGTGTGTATGTAAAAAAAAAGAGAGAGAGGGAGTGTGTGTGTGTGAAAGATAAAGAGAGAGAGAGAGAATGAGCGAAAATTTTTGTTTATGTGTGGGGGAGAGAGAGAGAGAGAGACTGTGTAAGTGTATGTGTGTATGTGTATGTATGTGTGTGTGTGTGTGTGTGTGTGTGTGGGTGGGTGGGTGTGTTCATGTGTGTGTAAGAGAGAGTGAAAGAGTGAGCGTGGGTGAGTCAAAGAGAAAGAAAGAGAGAGAGAGAGAGTGTATGTAAGTGTGTGTGTGTGCGCGCATGTGTGGCAGAGAGAGAGATGTGTGAGTTTGTGTGCGTGCGTGTGTGTGTGAGAGAGAGAATGTGTGTGTGTTTATGTGTATTTGTGTATGTCTTTATGCAAAGAGAGAGAGAGAGAAGGGGGGGAGAGAAAAAGAGAGGGAGTGTGTGTATGAGAGAGAAAAAGAAAGAGAGGGGGGGAGAGAGAGAATGACAGAGAGAGACTGTGTGTGTGCGTGCATACGTGCCTGTGGGTGTGTAAGAGAGTGGAAGATTGAGTGTGAGTGAGTGAATGAGAAAGAGAGTGCGAGTGTGAGAGTGAGTGAGTGTGTGTGTGTGGAAGAGAGAGAGAAGTGTGAATGTGTGTGAGAGAGAGAGTGAAAGAGGTAGAGAATGTGTGTCTGTTTATGTGTATTTATATGTGTATGTAAAGAGAGAGAGAGACTGTGTGAGTGTGTAATAAGGAGTGAAAGAGTGAGCATGAGAGTGAGAGAGTGTGTGTGTTTGTGTGCATGCGTGTGGCAGAGAGAGAGAAGTGTGAGTGTGTGTATGTAAATGTGTGTGTATGCGTGCGTGAGTGCGTGTGTGAGAGAGAGAGAAGGAATGTGTGTGTGTATATGTAGAGAGAGAGAGAATGAGTGAAAGTTTGTGTTTATGTGTGGGGGGAGGGGGGAAGAGAGAGAGAGAATGAGAGAGAGACTGTGAGTGTATGTGAGTATGTGTGTGTGCGCGTACGTGCGTGTGGGTGTGTGCGTGAGTGCATGTGTGTGTAAGAGAGAGTGAAGGAGGGAGCGTGAGTGAGTGAGAGAGAGAGAGGGAGTGTGTATGTGTGTGAGAAAAAGAGAGAGAATGATTGAAAGTTTGTGTTTATGTGTGGAGGGGAGAGAGAGAAACTGTATGA
>BOPN01003905.1:89026-94026 GCA_017312705.2 Penaeus japonicus | reverse complement strand
AGTATCAATGATAGAAAGGGTAAATTGGATTCTAATCTGTGTCCTCCATCTCTGAACCCAGCTTGCTGAAATATCTTTCACTTACTCTAAAAGTATTCAAAAGTTCTCCCCATCAGCCAAATGAAAACCGGCTATAATTTAGCTCTGTATGTAACCTCAGGGCATGAGACCCGTTCTTTCCAGCAGCCCCCTCATGACCTGAGTCTTCGTTCAAGGTTCCTACGACGGCGGAAATTGGTTCCCAAAACTGAACCATCTGAGACCTTTTTTTAAACACAAGATGACTTTGAATTGCCACAACATTTAATTCGACTTCCTGCTACTCACCTTGAATCAAGTCTCCTGTTTCCCTCACCTCTCCTTTATTTGATTTATATTGTCTTTGTTCATCTAAGGTATTAATTGACCACTCTCCTTGGGCACACATTACAACGGGGGCATTTACCTCAGGGACTCTCACTTTCCCCTCTTTACGGTGCTACACAACTAGACAGGACCTGTTTCACTATCTATTCACCTCTTGCACTTCAGTTCATAAAAACAACAACAGTAAAACCTATATGAAAGCTACAACAGAGTTTGTCCCATGTAGCCACTATGTACATGATACAAGCTGAACGTAGAAATGAGCACGTCCAGCTTGAGGCCATACATAGATACATATGTGTGTGTGTGTGTATAATGTATTTTTTGGATGTGAGTATTCATCATAATATCTGTATCGGTATATTGCAGACAAATATTTTTCCCCAGAAATCAGTTGTTAAGAACAATATGTAATAAGCGGCATTTTTGGCATCAAGACGATAATTGACACACTATATCATCAGTCTATCAGATGTAAATTTGAAAATGAAATATTTGGGATAGAAGCAAATAGGCTAATTAGCTGTCTTAATAATTAATAGATATATAAACATTATATATATAAATATTATATATAGGTATATACAAACATTAATATATATCTATCTCTATTTATGCATGCATATGTGTATATATATATATATATATATATATATATATATATATATATATATATATATATATATATATATATATATATATAATCACCATTTTGTCCTATTCTGCAGGATACAGCACTGACAACATCTCTAGAAAATCACCCAACTATACCTCACTATTTAGTTCAAACCAAAGTTATCCTGTTATGTGCCAATATCATTACAAGCAAGTCATAACCCTCCCTTGTCTGCGGGTTAGATGAGTTTAGGTTGTTTATGGTTTCCGTTGCACCGCGAGACTTTACAAGAAAGATTTTCAGATGTTCATTTTGTTATTGCTAGGATCACGATTTAACTCCCCGGTGAGAGAGGATTTGAAACTTCAAAATGATTCTATTTGCTTTAGTTCTGTTGCTCAGTGCTGCCAAGCCAACCCCATCCAGTAGTTTTGAATCGTCTGTGAGTAGATGAAGGATAGAAGTTTTCTAGAAATCTTCTGAACTCTGAAAATGATCTGTAATTCCTGACACCCTGCTCTCTCTGACGATCCTGTTGAAAAGGCCTAGCAGGATTTTTTAAAGTTCTTTGGTAAGTGAGATATTTTCTTACGGCTATCTACCTGGGCTAGATTGGAAGAATGTGCTAATAATAATAATATCAATTACTGATAATAGGTCCATCTACTGATCAATTATTATCCCTCGATGTCTTTTCCTTCTTGCTGTATCCCGGACCGTTGTTCTTATTAATGTCTCTAGGTCTTCATTGTTATTTGCTTCGACTCTCTTCGAAATATGTTCTTGAATTGTGATCAAACAATTTGTATCTGAGTGAGAGTAAGGTTGAGGTGGATATGTACCTGTGGTTCTAATCCAATCTTCATTGGTATCTCTTATAATCATTAGTGTTATTATCAGGCTGAGCAATTATATCGGTTTTGGTAGCAATTAGATAATCAGAAAAATATAAATATTCACTAGTATTGAGAAGTACGCATTACACAACAATTGCACTATGGATTGAATTAAGTTAAACAAAATTACTCGAGTGCCAAATTGAAAATAGGAGACCTAAGAGTCAACTGTCCTAATAGCTTAGCGGTTTCTCTAACGTAAGCTTGTTTTCTATTACTTTGAGCATTTTTTTTTTCTTAAAATTTGTTTTACGGTAATTTTTACTGGAAAATACGTTACGAGCAATAACGGGGACAATTTACTTATCAAATCGATACAGATATACAAAAGAGGGTGGCCGATTATTATTCTTGAAGACGAAGGGCCGTTAGTTGAGTCGTTTGATGATCCTGATTAAACTGATATTTTTCGAACTTGGTTATATCCCATTTTCACAATCATAAAAGACGATATATTTTGCANCCTAATTAAAAGTGTGACATCTCTTTGTACCTGTGACCCATCTCTTCCCCTCTCTCTCTTTTTCCTCTCTCAGTATACACCTCTCTCATTCACTCTCACTCCACTCACTCACTCACTAATTCATTCACTCATACATTCATTCACTCACTCACTCACTCACTCACTCACTCACTCACTCACTCTCTCTCTCTCTCTCTCTCTCTTTCTCACTCACTCACTCACTCACTCACTCACTCTCTCATGTTACTTTATGAACAGCTTAAAAGCATTAGCTACAATAAATTCAAGATCTTCAAGATAAATTAATATTTCTTCTAGTGGCATATTGTCCATAATCTTAAAGGAATCTGTGCAGTCGCATAAACTACCCAGCTAGCATTCTGTGGTCCAACCAACATCAGCCAACGTATGCATGTCATAAAAAGTCTAAATTATTTACAACCAGATAGGAGAAATAAAAGATTTTGAAATTCTAAAAACTTGTGGAAGGATCTGTCAGTCTCAACAGAAAAGACCATTGTCTTAAAAAAAAATACACCAATACATGAATAATATAAACAAATATATATATATATATATTATCAATAATAATGAATCTATATGTAAAAAATCTTAAACAGCAACAAAGCATACACAAACACACACTGTCCTAAATATGTTCTCCACTGATAATATTATCAATATAATATTATTTTTTAAATATTTTTCTTTCATAACATTTAATCCTATTATCTTTAAAAGTTAGAAATATAGCATGCTTCAAGTTTTAGGTAACTGAGGCTGCTGGCAAGACCTACAAATATCTAACACAAATATGTATCAAAGAGGCAGTGTCAGTATTATACTGTAAACATTTTGAATGGTTATCTTGAGACAGACTTGACTTTTAAAGATACTTCCTATTATTGGCATAAAGTAAAGGCTTTACAATATGCCACTAGTCAACCAATAAAAGCTTAACTTTCTTCATTTGATATTACCATAAATATACATATACATACATATATATATATATATATATATATTAATAACAATAACAAAAATCACATGGTTTCATATATCGAGGTGGGGCTTCAAAAAAATAAAGTCATAAGTACAGGTTAAATTATTTTATATTCCACATTATTGTATACTCCAGCACATGAAAGAGAAGACCATTAGCATATAAATTTCTTTAGCTATGTATATACATGTTCATATATCTAAAAGTTTATCTATGTATTTCTATTAATATGCATGTTTATATCTATATATGTATTACAATTGTTCACTAAAAGAAATAATTACACATCCTCATCTTATGTAACTTTTCAAATATTCTTAATGGAATTGCTGAATCCTGTTATGCATAATAACAGATGTAAAATTGATGAAATATGACAATGAAAGGGATATTTCATGAAGGAAACTAAGTGATTAAAATGGAACATACAATTCTTTTGTAATCTAATACCAAATAATAATGAATCTTTTACTTTTCTTCTACACTTAGCCCATTTATAATATATTTTAGATAATAAAAAAAACAATGGTTTTATATCTCAAAATTATTGACATCATAATTTTCATTCTCATATTCTCATGACAACATATTATAATCTCAAGATGTATTTCCACACCAGTTTTCTCTTTCTACTTTCAAACCACTGATCTATTCCCTCACACTACTTTCCTTCCATTTTATTTAATTAAGACTTTTTTAAATATTCTCTGGCAGTATATTTTCACCTCTGGAGCAAAAAGCAAGGAAGGAAATCTGACAAACCTCTAGAAGGAAGAGAAATATTGGGAAGAATAACTTCTTTTATTCTGAAAGAATGGAGAATCCAATAATGGAAATAAACAAAAAAGGTCACCAACAAATGAACTTCACTGCTGACATATCCATTGAAAGATTGTATAATGCATATTTTTTAGCAAACTTGCCACTATTTATCTCATCACTGTCTTCCTCAATGCCATTTACCCCAAACGTGCACTCATTGTATGATGGTAGAGCTGCTGAAAAGAAAAGTCGTTAGTGACATATCACCAAATCTACATGACCTTTAATAATTTTAGGTTTTATCTTTTATATAACTATCTCACATTTCTTTGATGTTAATACCATTTAAAAAAAAATTGTCTAAACCATTCTAATCATTATCATAACAAATAACTTGAGAATTCTTGCAAAGAACTGCAGTACCTAAACTATGGATGCATTTCCACACCACAAGATACTCATGCAGGTCAGGATAATGCTGGACTTCTGTATAGATTGGAGCTGAGGTAGTCACTACCCTTGGCTGAGCAGGTGGGACAATGAGATTATACGGAGTCACAATGAAACCAGCAGAAAGCGCAGCAGAAGTGCTCAGAGGGTACTGAGGGTACGAATAAGGGTTATGCATTTAGCTGGGGCTGGGGAGGAGCAGCTGTCTGGAATGTAGGAAAATGTTCACGCAGAGGAATGGAGCCAATGACCAGGGGTACTTTGCAGTCCTAGTTTGTATGACATCCTCAGGGACTCACCTTGAACTGAAAAAGGAATACAAGTAATTATAATGTAACCAGACTAATAAATGAAATTAAAGAAGGGATTGAACTTGGCATATACATATAGCTGATATGAGATGCTATTAGCATAGGAATTAATACCTTTCCTTCATTCTGAATT
>BOPN01003905.1:81526-84026 GCA_017312705.2 Penaeus japonicus | reverse complement strand
TGTATCTGAGTGAGAGTAACTAATAGCTTAGCGGTTTCTCTAACGTAAGCTTGTTTTCTATTACTTTGAGCATATATTTTTTCTTAAAATTTGTTTTACGGTAATTTTTACTGGAAAATACGTTACGAGCAATGACGGGGACTATTTACTTATCAAATCGATACAGATATACAAAAGAGGGTGGCCGATTATTATTCTTGAAGACGGAGGGCCGTTAGTTGAGTCGTTTGATGATCCTGATTAAACTGATATTTTTCGAACTTGGTTATATCCCATTTTCACAATCATAAAAGACGATATATTTTGCATGAGTTTAGTTGAATTATAATGTAGCTAAAAGTATACATGGGACTAAGTAGATTCAGAACGCAAGAGATGTAATTAACGGGATTTGACCGTCTTCATTGGAATTACGTACTCCATCTACCTTACAAAACAATGTCAGGAACTGACGGATTATCTGATATCTGTGACCTGTCGCCCGTTATCCGCATAGTTGACATTGCCGCGACCTTGGGCCATTTGAAGCTGTTTTCCGTCGCGATGTATGCAGCTTGCATTATTTTTCTTGTTTGTTTAACAATCTTTCATGGATCACCTTGAATGCTACCTGTCCGGTATATGTCCCGCTTCATGTACATGCATCACCATGGCGTTGTAATTTCTCTGGTGACGGACATCAACGCAATGCTCGCTTATTCTGGCTAAAGCCACGTCCTGTTTCGCCACAGTACGCTTTATTACATCTGCATGTAATGCAGTATACGGACCGGTTAGGGTTGATTGTAGGCGGCTTTATGTCTTGTATGTGATCCCTTATTCTTGTTGGTTTACATAACCGCTAAAAATACCATGATGGCATGAAGGTTAACATAACCGCTAAAAATACCATTATAGCATCATCGAAGATTGGAGGAGCCTCCAAAACCAAGGAGGTAATATTTAGAACTTTCTTATCTAGATGTTTAGCAGTCTATCATTGATGCTAGCAAGTTATTTTTTGAGGTGGATATGTACCTGTGGAACTTATCCACTCTTCATTGGTATGTCTTCTCATAATTGTTTATTCAGTTTATCTGTGTTGACTATCAGGAGCGTGTCCAGCGGGTGGCCTGGAATGGTATGTGCCGCCTCTAGACTCTGCCAGGTACCACTCCATTATCTTAAAGTATCATTGGTTTTCTGCATACCCTGAGGTACGACAGTAACTAAAGTAGATATGGAAAGTGGAAACAAAAATGGCAAATCAATGCAAATGTGTGTGTCCGTGCTCTCTGTCATCCCTGCAATAAGTCAGTGCCCTATTTTGGCCTAACCAGTCAAAAAAGTAAGGGCATGCCATTGCTGACCAATATGGTATTCTATATTTCTTGTACACCAAATGATTTTTCTATATTAGATATAAACCTTACCATTCCATGATTAATAAAACTGTCTTCAGAGAAAACTTTACTTAAAGTGAGCAAGGAAGGGACAGCAGGGGAACACCCACTCTTCAGTCAGAAATGTCCATCTCCTTAAAGCTTCACCAACCAGGTTATCTTGCAACTGTCGTCAAGTGTCTCGTGTGGACCATCAATTCTAATACTATAATCATAACTATACAACCTCCATTTCCTGTAGTACAATGCGTTGTAATTAGCTGATCACTCTGTCAATGTGGATGTTTCCCGGTGCATTTTTACTTCCATGTTTAATATATTTATAGAAACTCATAATTTATGTGATAATACCGCCATTCTAGTGATTATATATCACCTTTTAGTACAAAATCTATAGAGGAAAATTACACTTTCCAGTAAGAATCGAGGGTTGAAGCTTTGCACAGAAATTTTACTTGTAATTCATACTTATCAATCCTCCATATCTGCAATACCTCATGCATCCTGCCAATCTAGGCAAAGGTATCTTTGTTAGGGTGGTATAAGAGCAGTAAGACAGGATTTCTACTCTCGCATGTCCTTGTATCAATATGGCGGCACAAAGTCACCCACGCCATGCTGCTGACGTAGGCACATGTCCTCTGCGACCGTTTTAACTACTTTGGCTGGCGGAAGTCAAGATAGGCTGACCTCATGCAGATCCTTCTAAAAGACATCAGTTCGGCCGTTACCACCAGACGGGTCACACTCCCCTCTCTCGAGTCTGCCCTTCACGGGCCAGGCCTATTGACCTCTGCGCGATTATCGGCTGTAGTCCTCGATGGATTAAGGTCGGCCGAAGTCAAAATCCCTCGCGTGTCTTCGTTGTTTGCCCATCAAGTCATCCATTTGAATCAGTTAGGTAGTCGTGCTGTATCGTGCTTCCTTACCAGCAACGCCTATACATCTGATTGCTAGTTTCCCTGTTCCATCCAGTTATTTGTAAGTTGCTCTGAGCAAACCAAGCAGAGTAACCCCTTACACGCGGTTACTTCAAGCTGACATTTGTACTCATGCATCTTTAATGAAAATTAACATTTCCATACCTTCGCTGTGTATCTTTTAATCACCATATACAG
>BOPN01003905.1:69026-71526 GCA_017312705.2 Penaeus japonicus | reverse complement strand
GCTTAATGACGCAAAAGACATGCTTCTACATAACAGTCTGACCTTCCAGCCCCACAGTGTGACGCAGGTAGCTCCGAGGTCACACAAAGGCAGATTTGGGTTCATCCTGCTATGGAAAGAGAATGGGACGCATCCGGTAGCGAGGGTGAAGCACTTGCAGATAGTGTGCAGCTGTGGTGAGAATAGTGTTACTTGCCGGGTACTCGCACTCGCACTCAAATCATACTATTTGCACAAGAATTGCATGGCATTTGTGTTTTAGTTTTTAAATATGTATGTATACATATGGCTAAATGTTCCTGATCATTTTACACATGCAATTTATAGCATAAGCTGGTCACTGAGTACCATGACATGCTTTGCGTCACCACATTAGTACACCTATGAAAATGCTAATGCATCTAGATATTGCTAAATGTGTATCACAGTACCATTATTAAAATCGTTCCAACTTTAAAAAGGTCACGTATCAAGTAGCACAGATTTCAGCCTTCTAAGCATCTTCAATATGAGAATAAAACAAACGTAGCTGAAAAGCTCTTTACGTTTTCCATGAACAGTATAATTTAAACAAACATGGATGGTGCATCTACTATTCCAGTATTTGATGTTTGATATCACATGTAATACACGAATGTAATACGAGGATTAGCTACGTTGGAGCTTTGTTTTATTCCAGATTTAGAGCTGGTCGCACAATAGCAACAGTGGCTGTAGCAATAAGTAACATGTATCGTTAAGAAACTTACCCAATAAAAGGCATATTGCGAGTTGAAATCAATTTTTACAGTATGCTCACTATTTATGGGAAATTATGTTATTCTATCCCATGGTCTCTTACGTTACATAAAATCATGGTGTAGAGTCTCTTTCCTTCACACTTTCATCTTCAGGGAATTGTAACAAGGTTTCGATATCTTGCGTTGCTGTCCTTAGGGGTGTCCAATTCGTGTCTTAGGGGTTAAACACCCTGTCAGATGACCAGATGATCTTCACTGTATATTCAGCTTTGATTTAATGTAACCCTTTGTTTTGTTTCTTTATTCTTCAATTTTATGGCTATCAAACGTGATCCCATCACTATTTGATTATTCGGTTATGATCCCCCCCCCTCTCTCTCTCTCTCTCTCTCTCTCTCTCTCTCTCTCTCTCTCTCTCTCTCTCTCTCTCTCTCTCTCTCTCTCTCTCTCTCTCGCTCTCTCTCTCTCTCTCTGTCTGTCTCATTCGGCGTGTGGGACTATGTGTGAGACGTAGAAAGAGAATGTGGCTATCTCAGCTATTTTTTCAGATACCACAGGCGTCTGACAGAAAAAAATAGATGACGCCATGTATGTCACAGGTCATCAATAATGTATGCATAGCATACTTCACAACGCTTTCGCCACTCATTGATACAATCAGGGTCATTATGAGTGATATCCCGTTTGTATACTGTGCACAGTGCGTGTGCATCGATGGCAACTCAAACACCTTGTTTTTATTGTTGTTGGGGGGTGTTGACCTTGGTGCCATTTGCGTCTACTTGCTGGCTCACGCCTCTCGTATCTCTAGGAGCGTGTACAAAACCAGCGAAGCCAATTATTCTCTCTGGAAGTAAACCAAAACACGTTTTTGATATACTGTCCTATGAATGAAGAATGAGTGTCGGAAAAAAACACCACTTATTTCGTATTCTGAGTATCTAAACGTTAAGAGGAAGCGCTATAATTATCTCTGGCGCGCCCTAGTCCCTAATGTCGCTGATTGGCCGGTGCTGGAGGCGTGTTTTTCTGCTCCAATCACAATCTGATATTTGTTTTCAACGTTCTCTCTTTCTCTCTCCCTCTCTCTCTCTCTCTCTCTCTCTCTCTCTCTCTCTCTCTCTCTCTCTCTCTCTCTCTCTCTCTCTCTCTCTCTCTCTCTCTCTCTCTCTCTCTCTCTCTCTCCTCTCTCTCTCTCTCTCTCTCTCTCTCTCTCTCTCTCTCTCTCTCTCTCTCTCTCTCTCTCTCTCTCTCTCTCTCTCTCTCTCTCTCTCTCTCTCTCTCTCTCTCTCTCTCTCTCTCTCTCTCTCTCTCTCTCTCTCTCTCTCTCTCTCTCTCTCTCTCTCTCTCTCTCTCTCTCTCTCTCTCTCTCTCTCTCTCTCCTCTCTCTCCTCTCTCTCTCTCTCTCTCTCTCTCTCTCTCTCTCTCTCTCTCTCTCTCTCTCTCTCTCTCTCTCTCTCTCTCTCTCTCTCTCTCTCTCTCTCTCTCTCTCTCTCTCTCTCTCTCTCTCACTCTCTCTCTCTCTCTCTCTCTCTCTCTCTCTCTCTCTCTCTCTCTCTCTCTCTCTCTCTCTCTCTCTCTCTCTCTCTCTACTCTCTCTCTCTCTCTTTCCCCTCTCTCTCCCTCTCTCTCCTCTCTCTCTCTCTCTCTCTCTCTCTCTCTCTCTCTCTCTCTCTCTCTCTCTCTCTCTCTCTCTCTCTCTCTCTCTCTCTCTCTCTCTCTCTCTCTCTCTCTCTCTCTCTCTCTCTCTCTCTCTCTCT
>BOPN01003905.1:49194-51694 GCA_017312705.2 Penaeus japonicus | reverse complement strand
ATGAGAACCAACAAGAAGATGCAAAATGTCTTGAAGAAGTAAGTTGTATGAAGAATTTTCTTTACTTAATTTTTTTTTTATGGGAAGTATGTAATGCCTACTTGAGATATCTCCTGGTATATGCTGTTTTCTACCATTGTGAAGAAATATCTTTTTCATCAATACTATTTACTGTAAGCTAGAATTTTTTGTTTCATTTGAAATTTATCTTACAGACAGAGGATCTTATTCACAAATATAATGCTGCTGGTAAGCCAGTGGCAGCCATTGTGGTAGAGCCTATACAAGCAGAGGGAGGGGATAATCATGCATCTCCAGAGTTTTTCCAGGGATTACAGCAGATTAGCAAAAGGGTAAGCAGACTTCTTCTTTTCAAATATGAATATTGTAGAGAAAGGAGGATTCTGAACATGTGTAGAACAATGTTCTTTCTTAAAATCAATTAGCTGTCTGTACATGAAGTTCTTTTTTATATCTGTTCTCCTAAATATTCCTTAAACATTTAGAATTAATGATCAAACTATTCAGTTTTGCACATTTCCATATAGTACAAACAAAATGAAATAAGGTTTACTAGTATGTATCTTGTTTGATCTAGTCTAAAAACTTACATCTGTGAATGTAAAATACATATGAATGTATTTTTTTACATAAACTGTTTATTTATTTGACATCAATTATGTTCTTAATCCAACAGACAGGTGCAGCATTTTTGATAGATGAAGTACAAACTGGAGGTGGTCCCACTGGGAAGATGTGGTGCCATGAGCACTTTAATCTTCCTGAAGCTCCTGATATTGTTACATTCAGTAAGAAAATGCTGACAGGAGGATATTACTTCAAGGAAGAGTTCAAGTAGGGTGATGAAATGGATTTGTTCAATATGCATAGTGATGAGTGTGTGCTTGCTTGTATGTGCCTATAAAGAGCTCACTGCTAAAGTGAGTTGTAAGACCTGCACAGAGAGTGAAGTTAGATTTTCATTGGACATATATATGCATGGAGTTAAAATCTGGCTCAAATGAAGTATAACACAACACCCAAAAGAATATCAGAAAACTTATTTAGATTTGGGGATTAATTTTATTTCATGGATGATGTTCTCTTGAATAAAACCCATACTTAATCACTAGGTTACTTGATATCTAAGTACTAGCATGAACCCCACTAGTGGATTATGCCAGGGATATCCTGGAGGATCATTTGTCTCTTGTCAGTCACTTAGGAACTGAACCTGATGAAGGTTACAATTTGATTCTTTCCTCTTTCTTTCACTACCACTTAATGGTTCATTCAGTAATGAATTCAACTTGTCATCAAATTTTCTTTCAAATACTTCTATAGTGCAGTGATGTTATGCTTCTATTATTCTTCAGTTTTGGCCCAGTCATTAAGAAACATTGGTTCCATTTTCCTTGCCCCAGTACAATAGCACATTCTTCTCAGTCTGGAGGAATGACTTACTTTGATTTCCAGACTTCCCTATCATGGAGAGGTAAAATTTGATCATTTCTTTCACTTTTCCTTGATCTAAATATGCAGCTTTATTTTGGCTTTATTGTTATTTTCTTTATCATTCAGTTTCCTGGAAACCATATTATTCTTTGTCCATTTACCCTCAGCCTCCTTGAAGGCAGGGATGAGAAACTTAGACTCTTTTATTGTTACATATCAGTACATCTATACTGTTAAGCACTGAATTCCATATTGGAACTTTGGATAAGTAACAAAATGAAATAACGAAAAGTAGAGCAAAGAGGAGGAAAATAGTAGGGAAGGGTAGACCAGTAGCATTAGCTGGATAGGGCTAATCCTAAATGTAAGAGTGAAGCTGGCTGTGTTTGTTGTTTGACTGGGAGGATCAGACAACCATAAGCTAATTGTTTGCCATCCCTCTCAGTGCCTTTGCCTTACTACCACTCAGAGTGATGTGTGTGTGTGTGTGTGTGTGTGTGTGTGTGTGTGTGTGTGTGTGTGTGTGTGTGTGTGTGTGTGTGTGTGTGTGTGTGTGTGTGTGTGTGTGTGTTTGTGTGTTTGTGTGTGTGTGTGTGTGTGTGTGTGTGTGTGTGTGTGTGCATGCGTTCATGCGTGCGTGCGTGTGTGCAAGCAGGCAGGCAGGCAGGTAGGCAGGCAGGCAGGCAGGCAGGCAGGCAGGCAGGCAGGCAGGCAGGCAGGCAGGCAGGCAGGCAGGCAGGCAGGCAGGCAGGCAGGCAGGCAAGCAGGCAGGCAGGCATGTGTGCTCAAGTACATAGTTACGTTTGGTTAGATAAAGTCATTGAGATACATTAGGTACCAATAAATACCTGAAAAAGACTATAGTCTCAGTCATTATCAAAGACATGAAAATCATGCTAATAATAATGACATCAAGTATGAAACCTTTTTTATTGTTCAAGAAAAATTCTTTTAAGACAGCATGAGGCTTTACTTTATTTTATTCTTTTTAAGAAAATATTTAGATATACTTTCCTAAACCAATGCTAATTGGTATCTATTATTT
>BOPN01003905.1:31694-36694 GCA_017312705.2 Penaeus japonicus | reverse complement strand
AATGTCAGCCTTAATTTATTTGCCAAATTAGAAAGTAATTGGCTCAGTGTCAAAGCCATGGAGGAAGATATTCCCTATTTCTGCAGATTAAAAAAAACTTATTTCAACATGGCTAACTTAAGACTTACTTTGAAATGTTAAAAAAGGACAGGATTATGTATACAAGAACTAAGTTTGGCAAATTATTTTGGAAGGAGTCCATTAGTTATAAATTTGGTGATTCCCATTTCATAGAATATGGGTTGAAGTCTTTTTCCCATATTTTAATCTAGTTACCTTTAAAATATCAGATATTGGCTTAATAAATGGCCATGTCACTTTCTTCTAATTAAAAATTACCATAAGGATAAATTATGGTATTCAACTTAACTCTGCATTTTATGTTTGCTATACAACTCTCCATCTCACCAAGTTAAAATAAAACAATTTTCTCCGATTGTGTTTATTGGAAATCGTTCACTCAGACACACATTGTGCAATCAGCAATACTGAATCAAGTTTAAATGACATCAGAACTGACACACTTCTGTCTCGTACAAACATACAGGACTGTGCTGCATACATGATGATGGGGATGATTAATGATGAGTGATGTACTATGAATACCACCCAAATGGCTGGTCACTTCTTGTCAAGGAACCTCCCCAATTAGCTTCAGCTACTGGAATGCTTGGATTTTAACTTGCCCACAACAAAAGATTCCATGACTAGAATTAACTGAAACACTTGGTTTTAACAAAAAAATGTACAACCAAAAGGTTCAGTTAATTGTACTTTTGATGTTTAAATAGTACAACAGGCTATTTAAATAATAACTGCCTTAATAAAATTAATATTAACTTTACAGCTCGTCATGATCCAGATCATTATCAAGATCATCTTCGTCTTCATCGTCAAGATCCTCATCGTCATCGTCCTCATCCTTTTCAGCATCGGCAGCTGCCTTTGCTTCTTCCTCTGCTCTCTTTCGTTCTTCTTCATCTTGTTCATCCTTCATCTTCTTAGCTGCATCTTTTGTGGCACCCCAGGTCTCTTCACCAATCTTACGAGCTTCTTCAGGATCATTCGAGATGAGGAAGTTGTCAAAAATAGTACCAGATTTTACCTGCCACAGATCCAAACCAAGAGTACAGATTTCATCGTATTTGTAGATCTCGGGGTCAGGTGTGTATTCTGGGTTGTCGATTTCAGGGTGAATCCATGGACCCTTGTAATCAGGGTTGTCAATCTGCTTTGGTTTCCATTCACCCTTGTAGTCAGGATTGTCAATCATGGGTGGCTCCCACTCACCATCCATTTCATCATCCCAATCCTCAGGTTTGGTGGCATCAGGATCAGGAATGTGTTCAGGTTGGTCCCAATCTTCAGGCTTGGTATCTTCAGGATCAGCAATGGTGGGGCGGTCATCCCAATCGTCAGGTTTTTTAGCTTCAGGGTCCTTGATCTTCTTGGGTGGAAGGAAGTCCCAGTCTTCCTCGAGTTCACCAGACTGAGCCTTTTCATTGTCAATAAGAACTTCATAGGTGTTGTCAGGATTAACAATAAGGGTGTACAGATGAGAAAATACGTCATCCTTGCAACGAATTTCCTTCTTAATCAGATGGTTCTCACCCTTGTAATTGAAGATTACATGAACCTTCTTGGTGCCTGGACCACAGATATCAGGACCTGGGAAAAGGGGGAAAAAGAATTATGAAAAATTCAGCTGCAACCACAAATTCTTACGTGCAACATCTTTAACATGAACTAGCAGGTAACTAAGAAAATTTCATCAAGTTATACAAAAACTTGAAATCCAAATGCGACTTACCAAACATAATAAGATACGGAGATTCTCCATGCATATCCTTTTGGTCTAAAGAACAATCGAAGACCTTTAGATATCCACCACCACAGTCAATGTTCTGCTCATGTTTAACAGAGAACTGAATGACAAGTGGGGAATCCTTGTTACTGAAGGGCTCAAACTTTGTTGAAATACCATAAAAACGGGCATCCTGAAAATAAAAACTTAGTCTTAAAATCGGTATCATCTTAATTCATACCCCATTATCTTTGAAAACACCATTCATGAAAAATATAACGAGTAATTTTTTATAGTAAATATTAAGATGAACTAAAAAAAAAAAAAATGAAATATACAAAACCCTCAATTTAAGTGATCTTAATATCATCAATAAGACACTTTGGTGCAATGACAATTTTAGACCTATCATCTTAGAATCTGAATAACTGTAGTTCAATACCTGTCCAGTCTGGATTCCCTTATCCTTGTCGGCATCACCATAAAATTTGCCAGCTGTCAATTTGAAGGGTCCAAACTCCTTTCCCTTGTGTTCAGACTGAACCCATTTTTTCTCCCAATCTGTAAAGAAAAAAAAAATTACAAGTAACCATACTTCAATTACAATCTTCAATTTCATAATTGGGTATAATACTAATTATTATTTGCATATTCATATATCAATATTGGGATGAAGAAATAAGACATGATCTGTGGCTACGCCTTGTTTGAAAGTCTTTCAGTACTAGTGCAACTTGCGAGTGAAAATATATTGACACAAGTAATCATTCCAAGTTCCGTTAGAATTAAATATGATCTAAAAGCTTTAAGACTACTTATGATAAGATGGGTGTCAAACCAAATGTGCCACGCTTTAATCAAAACCAAAGGGCTAAATCTGCAATCACCGGTCATAAGCCGGGCCCTGTCAGTGACTACCATTTAACACTTTTCTTAAATTTCAAAGATATTTGCTAAAGAAACTGCAACATACCTGGGTTGTCGAATTTTTCTTCGAAAAATACTTTAGATTCCACTAGGGCAACCCCAAACAGGGCAAGAATCACCCAGGTCTTCATGGTTCCGTCTGCGCTGTCGACTGTTACTCGAGAAAGTCCCCACCTTCACTGCTCACTGACGGTCGACTGCCGCAGATTTTGCTAGGAAGCTGATACAAGTGGAGAACGCCGATTGGTTGTTGGGGCAGGGAATCATAAGTAACACAACTTTCAAATCAAGTAGATTCCGGTATCTTTCTAAATGCTATCTGATAAGATTTCAGATGTTTATTTTTTACACGGAAATAGCAATAAATGAATAATGGTCACATTCACACACACTAGGATTATCGTATACCCTCACTTTTACTTTGAACATTAATTTTTCTCTTTAGAAACTTATGGAAAATATACAGTAGGTAAATCTTCACGAGGAAGTTTCACCACGATTCTGTCATCTATGATATCAACATAGGCGTGTTGTTTCTAACTTGGAGAAAGCTGATTGGTTGAACTCCCTCACATGGACGTCGGTGATTGGTAAGGGTTATGTCATGGATGTTGTTGATTGGCCCAAGTATTTGTTTTGGTCCGACGTAAGAGCGGAGGGGGATCTAAAGCAGAATAACCAATGTCATATACTATATCGAAATATATTTACTCTAAAAAGTAAGGAAATTCTTGGAGTAATTGGAAGATTTATATATTTTTTGTCTTTCTGCTATATACGTCATTTTTTTCATTCTTGTTAATAACGAGGCTATCCATGTTCACAAGTGAGAATATAGACTAGACTAACAAATTTGAGGATTGTAATAGCGGGTAAATTTGGATGTTTCCCCTGATGGAAAGTAATTGTCACAAGTCATTGCAGGAATAAAATACCCCTGAAATAGTTGTTAATTGCCTTGCGAATTAGAAAGACCAGATAAAATGATCATGATGTAGACCTGGCCATGACTGCCATGGTTCTTGATTTGGCCAACAAGTATGAGTCACCAAAGGAACTTAAACATAAAGTGTCTTAAAATATCCAACCATGATTAAACATAAAGAAATGTATTTATGCACACAGATGACAAAGTATTGTTGATAGGCAGTAGTAATTATATCAATGTAAATTTCATTACATGTAGATACATTGGATTAGTTAGATCTACCTTATAAATATATATAATATTTTGGTAAATCTTCAGAGTAATGCTACATTACTGAATACCATAATAGTGGTGCCAATGGAATCCTCTTAGCCTTTACTACTTGTATGTAGTGTAAATAGCCTGTGATTCCCCCCAATACCCCAAAATCTGGGTCCCAATTGTAGGTAACTGGATGAAGATTAGGTAAATTGCATTGTAATAAATTAATAAGGATTATTATATGTGCCTGAGTAGCATCATATTTATGTTTACTGTAAAATAGATATGTAAAAGATGTCATTCTTTATAATTTACTTGGCCACCTGTTATACCGTGTGCACAGCGATCGTGGTTGCCTCTACATCCAACAACATTAGGACAAAAGGGTTTACTAAAATCATTCACTTCAATTTTGGCTAGATAGGGTTTGCACTTGTTCCTTATTTGGCAATAGACCTTTTGAGTGCAATATCAATGTTGCAGGTTTGTGTATTTCTATGTAATTGGCCTTATACTTTGTCCTGTGGTACATTTGTTTTCTAGGCCTATCCCCCCTGTAGCCCTCTCTCCAGGGAGGGTCAAAGGGAGAACAGCCACCTACATTTAATGAGAAGTGTACATTTGTGGCATAAATCAATGTATGTCAAGTATTTCCTTTCAAAATTTTACTCTGCATTTTACCTGATCTTCCATACTATTGAAACCAAGATTGTGGGGTATAGGGAGGGAATGGGTGAAATTGCAAATAACACCCACTGTGCATTAACCCATTCATGCTTGGGGCATTCCAGCCTTACAAGTTACAATTCTGGGGCTCTCGAACGCATAGGCTTAAATCAATTAAATGATCGACACCGTATGCTGGCACCCTGCGAACGGGCCCTTGAATGCGCGGCACCAATGGTGTACCACCCGTCCAGAGAGGGTTAAGAGTAGAGTGTAAGAGTAATCCCATTGATACCATTATAATGCCAATTTACACTGCAGCAATATTCAGATATTTTACAAATATGTTTTTATTGATTCATATATATAATATATATATATATATTTATATATATATATATATATTTATATATA
>BOPN01003905.1:22500-30000 GCA_017312705.2 Penaeus japonicus | reverse complement strand
ATCACTGCCCCTTCTTGGCTCATTCTCATCCCATATCCGTCCCATATCTGTCTGGAATGTTCTCTTTTATTTTTATTTTTTTACACTACATCATCTACAAACATTTCCCAATAAATTAGTTATTATTGAACTTTTACTGACTTTTCAATAATCCCTATGAATGTATCCACTTCCCAAATCCTTCATGATTCTGGTATGATATATATTTTCAGAATCTAGGTAACATCATAATTTTTGTCCTTTCAAAAGATATTTCTCTCTGACTAAGTAATTGATTAAGACCTTATCAATAGACTGTCCCAGAAATTACTTGTGACTTTCTGTGCTTGTCCAATTATCCCATGCATACTTGTTATATTGTTCGTTGTTTCCAGAAATAACCTCTTTTATATTAATTTTCTTAATACTATTTAACTTGGTTCCAACATTTCACCAGTTTTCAATATCATAATGTGCTTATCTCCCCTCTTATCTTTCTCCTGTTTCTCCTAGTCATCCTCTACCACATGCTTGTCTCAAAGATCTTTTTCATCTCTAGCAATACCTTCCAATGTGTAATATTTCAGACTTTTACAATAAAAGTACATGACATGGTTTTCTTGTAAAAGGCCTACCATAAATAATGTAGTATACAATTTAGCTTGAAGTTTTATCTTATTGTAAAACAAAGTTTAATACCTAAATGCATATGTTCATGTTCTTCTCATTCAACAGGCATATTTGAATCAGCTAAGTAAGAAAACACACACACTAAAGCAGGATGTCAAGTCCCAAGGTTATTCATTCTCACGCCCTACTAGTGCCACAGACAAGTCACATGATAGTGTTGATATATCAGAAGAAAGTGAAAGTGAAAAGAGAAAAGCTAAAGACCCAAAGACAAAAATACAATCAGGAGGGCCAGGCATGATATCTGATATAACTGCTTTAAGTGAAAAATATGCTGGAGTCTCATACAAAAAGTCAAGAGCTCAGGACAAATTCAGCAACTTAGAACAAAAATATCTTGGAAAATCAACAAGAAAATTAGAAACAAGAAAGTACAGCGATGATGAGGAACATTCAGACACAGCTGTACATAATGTCAGAGAAAGGAGGAAGTATTCTAATCATAATGATTCTTTGAAAGTCTCTGAGAAGGAAAAGTCAAAACCCAGAATCCTTGAGTCTGAGTCTTCTAGTGATGAGGACTTGGCAAGATATTTGAATGAGAGTTTATCAGTTGGAAATCTCAGAAAAGTATCTGACAAATCTAAAACTAGAAAATCTGCATCAAGCTCGGATGACAGTAAAGATAGTGGAAGCGATGTTTTTGATTTTCATAATATCATGACTGTGGCTGATATTATGGGTAATGTTACAGATGAAGATGAAAGTAAGGCTCAAGAAGAAATAAAGGATTCCATATCATCTGAAGTTTCTGAGCAATGTGCAGAAGGAACTGGAAGTCCAAACAAGCAGAAGGGTAAGTCTGGTGTCTCTGTAGAATAATTTGAAAATTAATAAAAAATACATCTATTTTTGAAAAAAAAGAATATAGCATAGAAGTTCTATTAATACATTTTTTTACCTTCAAGAAATTTGTTGACAGACAGTTCTTTTTTTGCAGAAACTATAAGTTCCAAAAGGAAAAATGCTAGAGTAGAAGATTTTCTTGCTACAACAACTGGAAGTGTTTTTCACTCATCAAGACGTAATTCTACATCATCTATAGCTGAAGTTATTCTTAGTAGGAAGAATTCAAAGATTGACCTGGATTTAAAAGGAGAATATTTAGGAGTCTATCGTGAAGAGAGTATAGAAGAAAGTGTTCCAGAGAGTGTCCCTGATTCTGCATCTGGCAGTGATGTTGTTGAAGTACTAGAGGAGAGCTCTGTTGGTAATAATGAAAGGAAGCTCAGTAGCAGTTCATCAGAGGATGAGGGTGAAGATAGTCAGCAATTCAAAAAGAATATTAGAGATGAACTTATGGAGGACTCACCAAAGAAAATACCTCCAAGTAATGCAAGAAAAGGATCAGAAGACAGGATGTCTAAGGATGATACAATGCCAAATGTTGTTACTGAGTGGAAACAAGTTGAAGAAAGGAAAGAGGATTATTCCCTGCAGAGTGAAACCTCAGAGACTGTGATAAAAGAAAAGAAGAAACCAAGTAAGACAAGAACAAAAGGAAAAGTATCGGATCATGATAAGCACAAAGGAAAGAAAAAGAAAAAAAGGAAGAAATACATATCATCGTCTAGTTCTTCATCATCATCAAGTAGCAGTGACACTTCCAGTGAGGAAGAAAGGCCTCATAGACATCATTCCTCTAGGAGGCACAGACGCAAGCAAAAGCACTACTTCAATCCTTGGGTATATCTTATACTTGATTCGGAGTCTTGCATGTTGTCAGATTATCATACATATTTTACTAAAAATAAGATGTTTAATGAATTACCAAATTCCTCAAATTAGATGTTTTCAAATATGGATTGATATAGACCATTTCTTAATGTTTTCATAATTGCATGGCTATTTGTGATGACTGTCACATATAGATTTTTAGAATATATTCCCTCATATATTTATCTAATTTAGTCAGATTAACATAATTATATTAATAGAGGTTGTGCATGGATTATATAGACAAGTGCAAAGTATTAACAAAATCAGGGAACTCTTATGATCATTGTAGGTGACTGTACTGACTGGCTCATAAAAAAGACAAATATTAAGGGGTGATTTTTAAAAAAAGAAAAGGGAACAGAAAAAGGATTACTAAAATTGACTGGGGTTGTCATATACATTAGAGTTCCTTAGTTACAAGCCAAGTAATATGGTTAATATGCCATTTTCCCCTTGGAGAATGTGTCAAGCTCAACCCCAGTCTGGAGAAGTGGGAGCACAGGAGGAGAGTGTACCACAGGCTTTTTGAGTCCACCCAGCCAACCTGTGTTACATGGCTTAGATATTCCAAGAGATGCATGTTCAATCATGAAAGCAGACTACATTAGAGTAATGTTATTTCTGCTATAAAATATTGTCAAAACCAATATCCTCCTCATAAAGTCAGACAATCTGTTTGTTGTGTGTGCAATAACAAAACTTTTTTTTTTTTACAGGAGACTCCTCCATATATGAATCCCTGGATGGCTGTCCCTCCACAACAAGCATATTTAACTACAGCAGGGCCCATTGGAACTAGCTTTATACCTAGAGTTTCTGAAGGTAATGTCTTTATTTATTTGTCATTGAATTGGATCAAAATTAATTGCATATGTTTATACAACTTCAAATTATTTCCTTCTAAAATTTGTTTGTTAAGGATATGTAATTGATAAAGATTTGCAAAATATGATAATATTGGTTGCTGCTTTCAAAATATAACTAAGCTCTACAGTTTGTGATCTTTGAATTCTAACTGATAAATTATTATTATTTTAAATTCTATGTAAAGCAACAGTCAGATAAATTTCACATATGATTGCTCTTCTGTACAAAACATTAAGTGATACTTTTTAAATTATACCTTTCATGTTGTTCTGAAATGACCTGTGTATTTGTTTGTTTTTTGCTTATTTATATGCTACAGAAGTTCCATCATTTGTACTGGTAGGAATTCTGTAGGACTTTGTGCTGGTAGGAGGTCTTTGGCATTGTCACACATCCACTTCTGCATTTACCTCTCACCTTGTTCCTGTATTCTGCCCTTCCCTTCCTTCTGGTTTATGAATGTCTACTGAAATTTATCAGTTATTTTATGCACCAATTTAAATTTTTCATCATCAAAATCATGTGATATCCACATTCCACTGTTAATTTATTTCATATATTCCATTTTCAAAATGGCCAACACTTTGTTCAATATTGATGAGTGATTGAATTTTACAGTCATAATAAGAGTAATAAGTATGTTTTGTGACAGATGATGAAAATTATCATGATTGCTATTATGACCATAATATGCTTATTTTGGAATCCCAAACATAATTAGCACCACTCTCCCTTGGCACCAGCAGGAAAGAGCCTTGAATGGCACACATCCACGGTCTTTATACTATAATTTTTGTAGATTCCAGTATTGGGGAAGTGTGTTGGATGGAACATATAAGGCTCATAATGTAGTTAAAACACAAAGACTGACTAAACCAAAAGACTAGTATCATAAGTGAACGAAAGAGAGTGAGAAACTCCCTCCCCCTAAAATAAAACCTGTCTGGTGTACTGAGCAGTTGAGTGGTATTAGGCACTTTTTTGTGATCAAAACAAGAAAATGGATTGAAATTATGATATTAACATAGGTTATGGATTTTATCACATAATATAATCTTAATACAATGAGCTCAGGGAGGGAGAGGGAGGTAAGAAAAGGGAAAATGTAGAACAGAAGTGAAGATTGGGATTAAAAGTAGGATTGCTATGATGCCACATATGGGGGACTCTTACCTATTTGAGAAACAAAACTTCTACAGGAAACAGTACATGTATTTATGTCTTTAGGTATATATATTAGTGGGTAGCTGGGGGATTGCATACAAAGAATTACTAAAGAGTACATCAGCAGAAGTGAAAGGATGTCTGATTAGCACCATCATTTTTCATCAGAGAGAGAGAGAGAGAATTTTAACATGATTTCATTTCAGGTACTTTCCCAATGAAAAGTTTGGTAGGTGCAGATGAACTACTAAGACAACAAGTTGCACTGACAAGGCAATTTCTGGATTCACAGAAGTCCTTATATCATGCTTACACTGCAACACTTACATCATCACACCACTACACATCGCTGCTTGAGACTGAAAAGGTTGTTTTTTTTTTTGTTACTTTCATATTTTCCATTTACAACCCACTTTTCAATGAAGATATTAGCATTCCTTTTATAGAATTATGTTTATATTCTGATGTCTTATTGTTTCTCCATTTTGTATAAAAATATTAGTGCCTTGCATACAGTTTATATCATACCATACCAGTGAAGCTCATTTCTTGTTTTTTTCTCTTTTTACAGTATATTACAACAAGAAAGAAGCCTCCATTAACCTTTGATGAAGCCTACAAAATGGTTAAAGAAGAAATGAAAGCTTCCAAAAGATGATAGTGGGATCCTTTTCCATCTTTTTCACAGATGATAGCTGACCAGCCATTGGTCTTTCTATATGAGCTTTTGCCTCTCCCTTAACCCATTGGTCGCGGTATTAAAAAAAGGTCTGTGCAGTAGGATAGCTGAATTACATGTCTGGCATGGTGCCATCCGCGTCTATCACCGACTCTGCCTTTGCACCAAATCATGCCATCCGCTGCTAATGGGTTAAGTTTGAGAGATTGAATATTCTAGCCACTCTATATACCTCATCCCTGGACCAACTTTTGCACTTGTGTTTCACGACCGTGTTTGCATATGTTTGCTGACTTATCAAGATCTACAGGATGTTGTACTTATTTCCTAACTACGGCAATCAATGACTCATCTTAACTACTAGTGTTTTGATGGCAGAATTATATGCTATTTTACCAGTAATAAAATTTTTAATCAAATGTAGGTCATATTCATATGTCATTTTTAGTGATTCCTATGTCCATGTGTGGGCCTCCTAGGCAAGTAACACCAATGAAAATCAGCTTCTTCAACTATCCCAAATAGAAATCCTAGACCCAGAAATTAATCAGAGAAGTACAATATTTGTATAACAATAGCAAACTGCCCGGAAACTCATTGTATATTTTCATTAGAAACGATGATTCCAAGTAAGCAACGAGAAATGTAGTTCTGAAATATCCCTAAACTTTTATATTTGTACACCTGAGTCTTTAAGTGCATCCAAAAGAATACAGACTATTTCTAGGACACATCTTTAAAACTTTGAGTTAAAAGTTACCTTTTCCTGTATTTTTTAACATAACTGTGATTATTAGATGCTCAAGTTACATGTATAGAATTCTAATGCCTATCCACAGCTTTCATCCTTTTCTTTTCTTTTTTTTTTTTTCTTTCTTTTTCTTTTCTTTTTCTTATCAGAAGTTTGGATTGTATCAAGGTTGTAATTAAAATTGAAATTTATTTTATACATATTTGATTCAACATGATTTTTTTTATGCCATGTAGTCCATTTATTTATATTGAGATTTTTTGTGTGAAAATTGCTAGACTTGATTTAATAGCCTGAATTAGTCAACATCAGTGATACAAAAATAAATATATTTTTGTATGCATGTTCACACCATGCACATTGCATAAAAGTTATTTCATATTATTTGCTGTATACAGTATTCAGTTATGTGGGTAATGCCCATTAAAATAAAATTAATTGCTCACTCAAACTGTTATGTGTCTATCTCCTAGTCATCTCAGCAGTGCTTAGGTCTTGCCATCAGCTGTGGTCTAAGTCAGGGCAGAAAGGAACTAGCTACCCCTCTGATTCAGTTTGTGGGTATGTGTGTGGCTGTATTTGTAAGAATGTAAAGTATGAAAATATGTCGAGTATTAAAATATAGGAAGATTTTTTTTACAAAAGGTATGGAGAAAATAACATGGTAGTAGAGATGCATTTAACAACAGAAAAGAGAGCACTTTCCCTGCAGTGTTATTAACCCTCTCTGGACGGGTGGTACACTACTGTACCACTCATTCAAAAGCCCAGTGGCCGGGCGGCACAATATTGTGCCAGCCATTTAATTGATTTAGGCCTAAGCGTTCGAAAGCCCCGGAATTGTGACATTCAAGGCTAGAATGCCCCCGTCGTGAATATAAGAGTATGCATATGATTATTGTAAGGAAGATAATTTTTGAAAAACTGGCCATTCCTAGAAGGTAATTATCCTCAAATTCAGCCTGATTCTTTACAGATGTTTAGATGAGTAAGAAAGTTGTCACTTGGGTTTAGATATGCCATATTAAATCTGTATAATTATATTTGCTGTAGTTCAACATTCTTATTTGGAACACAATAGACTAGTAAATAATCAGTTGAAATTCCTTAAAATGTTTTGATGTTTGTGTTTCAGTTTTTAAATAGTGGGAGATGTTGAAGATTATTGAGATATGTTGCAATATGTATATGATAAGCACTCATTAAAGTTTATCAGTGAAATGATTGCCAGATACTTTTTGTGGGAAGATCAATATTTAATGAATTTAGGGTCAGTTTACTATCTATGCATTAAGAAACAAAATTTTACTGAAGTTTTTGTATTTCATTTATAGAAAAACAAAATTAACTTCCTCGACTCACTGTGCTAAATATGCAATTTTTTCTTTATTATTTTAGTAATGTTTATGTTATCAAAAACTATCATGACCAGTAATTGGTTTCCATATTTATTAACAATTAATAATCTAATCAACAATAGTATTCATAATGCTTCATGTCTTCATGTATTGATAATTTAATAGTATTACAGAGGTCAAACTTAGTTTTTGCCTTGTATCACAACATACAGCATAATAACTCTTGAGGAAAGTTTGAAAGATGAAACATTTCCCAACAAAAGTAGTGATTCATTTTGCATCTGTCTCTGAAA
>BOPN01003905.1:0-2500 GCA_017312705.2 Penaeus japonicus | reverse complement strand
TTTCTTTCCCGCTTGTTAGAAGATGCCGCTTACTACGCCATGTTTGTTTGGCCGACGCTTCGTCAGTGGTTTTTCATTTTGCTCCTAGTCGGCATTTTCACGTAAGACCCGTCGTTTTATTTAATTATACTGGCCTTCCCGTTCCGTTTGCTTGTTAGCTAATCATTACGATCAAAGGGAAACGGATTCTTAGGGGAAAATGCCGTTTCCCAGACCCTGCGTGGATTTTGTCGAGTGCGCGACTCAAGCTCTTTGACCGCGAGGGTTCGCACGGCGGCGTTCGCTTGTCGAAATTCTTTTCCAAAAGAAGCAGCGACCAACTTCTCATCAGACATATCAGGCCTGTAGGCAGTCAAGAGCATTTGCTATCGAATTCATCAACTGTTATCCATCCAACTCGTAAAAGAACATTGGATTAGTGGCTCTTGCTATTGTGTTGTGGAGCGAAGTAAATATTCAGTGGACAGTAGACGGATCAATTCTCAATTTGTTTTCATTATCAAGAACAGTTATTCGGGACAGTAGACTGGTTAGTGATGGCGGTTTTGCAACAAGTTGCATGTTGACGTTTTGTGTAAACTTCATAATTGTCCAGAATATTACTAGAGTGAGGGATGTGTTATGCATTGGGAGCATAATTTATTTTGGGCCATTTCACAATTTAAGGTAAACTATTTGTGGAAGCAATGGATTCATGAGTCTTAAGACATCTGACTTCTAATGTAAATTAATTATTAGATTGTGAAATGAACAGACCTAGGTATATTTCCGCATCATAAAATTAATTGGAAGCTTCTCCTTTGATAGGGGGTAACCTCAGAACTGCGTAAGGTTAGGTTTCTTATTTGGTTGGGATTTTGCAGACCAAAAAAATCATAGTAATTACCACGAAGTACTTTGAAAAAGGGGGGGTCTAGGGTATTGGAGCCCCCCCCCCCCCTGGCTCGGGATAACCTGAAAACTAGGCATGGTTGGTTCTTGGGTTAGGATTTTGTAAACAAGAAGTACCCTGAAAACCCATTCAAAATTCCTGCTAAAAAATGCTTTGTGCCATGCAACTGTGATAATTTTGCATGTGGTATGCCACATGTTTGAGTAATAAAGTGGTATTATTGGATAAAGACGCAACCACCTGTAGCGAAAAAACAAACCTTTCGGCATGGCATTCCTTTAAATATGACGTAACACAATAAAACCCTTTTCTTCCGCGAAAGGTTTCCAATGGAAATGAGTAGCGAAACTGTACAAAGCACAATGAAAACTACCAGAAAAATATTGTCATGCCTAGAAGGTTGGTTGCATCTTTATCCAAATTTACCAGTAAAGTAGCCATATTCTTTGTACCTACATTATATATTTTATATTAGACAATGATACAATGCAGTTTATCAGATATTGAGAAGGTACAAATTTTGGTAGATTATTAAGGATTTTACCCTGTAATTTCCCTGGGATACTTCATGCTCTCCCCACTTATTGGGTCAAATATCATCGTTAAGTTTGGCTTCTATTGACTAAAACACTTATGAATGCATGCTAGACATCACAAGGAATCCATTGATACCAATTTTGATGGGTTTTATGACATGGACCTATTCTAGATATTTACTCAAACCCATTGCTGGATGGTCAGGTGATTGCAGTGATCAGTGCATTTTTGGGACTTTAAACTCCCACCATATGCATGATTGGCAGTATGGATTGTCAGGACAATCAATATTGTCCATGTACAGTCTCCCCCCCCCCCCCTTTTTTTTTTTTTTTTTTTTTTTTTTTTTTTTTTTTTTTTTTAAGCCTAAATAGTTATGATAAAGTAAATGAACACTTCAAAACAAGTGAAAGGCAAGTCACATTGAATTCTGCAAGTCACTACTTATGTGGCTATGTCCAGGAATCAAACCTCCACAGTGCATATTGTAGCCCTCCTTATTGATTTTTAGTCCAATAAGGAACCAGTCCAATCGTTGTCTTGTCAAATATTTGCTAGAAGATTAATTATGCTGGAGTGAATTGCGTAAATTTGTGTTGTTTGATACCGTCATATTCACGTCAGTCATGAATCTGTTTATGAAATAATTATAATTTGATCACAATCTCAGAAGCAAATTTCTTAGCCAGATAACAATGTGGCATTTTTGACTCCGCCCAGTCTAAATGATTCAAACCTCAAGCTATTTACTTACTCTTGCTGTGGTTGACCCCTGTGTGCATGATTACCTGGTGTGTCGACCATACCCGTGATTAATTGGAATTTGCCAATTCCTCATTTGACAAAAGATTGCCAGATAAGTTAGAAGCTTCAAATTGTCAAGAGCATGCGTGTGTTTTTGTATGTTTATATACATACACACACTTACACACACACTTACACACTTACACACTTACACACACACACACACACACACTTACACACACACACACACACACACACACACACACACACACACACACACACACACACACACACACACACACACACACACACACACACACACACACA
>BOPN01003904.1:140000-142706 GCA_017312705.2 Penaeus japonicus | reverse complement strand
ATATATATCCATATATATCCATATATACATATATAATATTAGTTAATATTTGTTGCGTGACTCTGCCTGACCAAACTGAAGAATCCGCAGAGGAAAGAGAACCCGCTCGTAAAGACACTATTTATGACTGTTGTTGACCGCGGGAAAAGATAGTGTTATGATATCCTATCATTATTACTATGTTGATATCCGAAAACATATTTATTTTTTATTTTTTTACTTTAATATGAAGACATGTTTGAATTTCCTTTATGAAATACTGTGTATTCCTTTTCTTTTATTGTCATTCAAGTAAGAATAACAATAGTTAGAACAATAACAAGAAAAACAACAATAACAACAACAATAACAACAAAAACAACAACAATGACAACAAAAACAACAATAACAATAACAACAATAACAACAACAAAAACAACAATAATAACATCAACAACAACAACAATAACAACAACAAAAACAACAATAACAACAACAACAACAACAACAAAAGGCCCTGCATTTTTTTATCCATCTTTTTTTTTGGAGGGGGGGGTGATGAAGGGATCTACCCTTCTACACTGACAACCCTTGTTGCACATTCACGATAACACTTCCAAGCCATCAGAAATTTCAATAATGCATTTCCGCTTTTGACTCAAATTCGTCAATTCTCATTATTAATTTCATTATTATAAATCATTTCATTATTATTGCATTCTACTTTATTCGTTAGTTCGTAAATCTTTTCTTACTAGTGATCTGTCATAATTAACAAGCGTCACCTAAGTTCTTATCTTTTTCGCTTCTAGTAATTCAGTGATAGTGAAACAGACTAATGTTATTTATCTATATATACCATCATCTGACCTGAGTTAATTTAGGTGTGAAATGAAACGAGAAAAACAAAGCAAAATCAACTTTTTATTTCTTTTTTCTCTGTCTCTCAACCTTTTTTTCTTTCTTTTTCTTTTTTTTTCTCTTACCTTTCTCTTTGACGTTCTATGGTCAAAAGATAAGATATAAAAAATGCCTTTATCTTCTTTCTTTTTTTTATCAGTGAAAGAGCGTATAGCTGAGCAGGTTGGCTCTTATCTTCCATCTCTCTCTCTCTCTCTCTCTCTCTCTCTCTCTTCTCTTCTCTTCTCTTCTCTTCTCTTCTCTTCTCTTCTCTTCTCTTCTCTTCTCTTCTCTTCTCTTCTCTTCTCTTCTCTCTCTCTTCTCTCTCACTCTTCTCTCTCTCTCTTCTCTCTCTCTCTCTCTCTCTCTCTCTCTCTCTCTCTCTCTCTCTTTCTCTTTCTCTCTCTCTCTCTCTCTCTCTCTCTCTCTCTCTCTCTCTCTCTCTTCTCTTCTCTTCTCTTCTCTTCTCTTCTCTTCTCTTCTCTTCTCTTCTCTTCTCTTTTCTTCTCTTCTCTCTCTCTCTTCCTCTTCTCTCTCTCTCTCTCTCTCTCTCTCTCTCTCTCTCTCTCTCTCTCTCTCTCTCTCTCTCTCTCTCTCTCTCTCTCTCTCTCTCTCTCTCTCTTCTCTCTCTCTCTCTCTCTCTCTCTCTCTCTCTCTCTCTCTCTCTCTCTCTCTCTCTCTCTCTCTCTCTCTTCTCTTCTCTTCTCTTCTCTTCTCTTCTCTCTCTCTCTTCTCTCTCTCTTCTCTCTCTCTCTCTCTCTCTCTCTCTCTCTCTCTCTCTCTCTCTCTCTCTCTCTCTCTCTCTCTCTCTCTCTCTCTCTCTCTCTATTTCTCTCTCCTTTCTCTCAAAATCGTCATTTACACTCCCCCCTTATCCCTTTCTCCACCTTACCCCCACCCAACCCTCCTCCCACCCCAACCCACCCCAACCCTCCCCTCCCCCCAACCCCTCCCCCAATCCCACCTCAAAAAAAAAAAAAAAAAAAAAAAATCTATACATCAAAAAGGCTTCTGCTGTTGCTAGCATTAAAATGGGGATCCGACGGCCTCTTGCTAGTGATAATGGAGGCAAATTACCCACACCTCTCACATGCATATGCAAATTCTAGCAACGGCGACCCTCCTTAATATGGGCTTTATCAAAATCATTCGTGCTAATTGACCCCAATTACTGACAATTTCTACTAGAGTTATTGCGTGCGTTGTTGTGAGACCTTAGTGGATAGAGTGATGAACTAACTGACCGGTCTATTTAGGTGATATGAACACTCTAACTTGCAATTGAACACTGTGCAATGGTGCTCATGCTCACGAACATCTAAATATGGATACAGTATATGGACATGCACTCGTATTCCTACAGGAATACATATGCAATATTTGGCACACAATTGAACATCATGCAAAATTGTTCATACGTAAAATATACCTAAATATTAATAAAATACACACATTCACATACATATATATATACATATATACACACACAAGTATACATACCAGAAACACACTAGAAATTATCATAATTATCATAGATGATAATCATGATAAGAAAATCTAAGAAAATTTTGTTTTTAGTTTATAATATTATATAAATGCCCCTCCCCCCCTCCCTCCTTCTCTCTTATCCATTCTTCCGTCTCCATCTCCCTCCTCTCCTCCCCTCTTTAAAGAGTTATCCATACTCCCACAGCTTCCCTCAAACTCTCCCTCATTCTCCCTCTTTCTCTTGTTCTTCATCCCTCCCCTTTCCTTCCCTCTTCCTCTCCCTCTCCCTAGTAGTGCTCTCCCCCCCCCCCTCTCTCTCTCTCTCTCTCCCCCCCCTCT
>BOPN01003904.1:120000-122500 GCA_017312705.2 Penaeus japonicus | reverse complement strand
GGGTCAGGAGAGTGGTGAAGGGCAAACGGGGGAGGAGATAGAGAGGAGAGGGGTGAGGGGAAAAGGGGGAGGAGAGGGGAAAGAGAGGAAAGAAGGGGGAGTTGTAAAGGGAAAGGAAGTGAGAAGCGAGGATGAGTATATTCCTCATCCAGAAAGATTGCGGTAAGTGTACACATACCTATATATAATTTGTTTGAGTGTGAGTGCGTGTGTGTGTGTGTGTGTGAAAGAGAGAGAGAGAGAGAGAGAGAGAGAGAGAGAGACCGATGCACAGAGAAACAGACTTACAAAAAAAAAAAAAAAAAAAAAAAAAAAAAAAAGAAAAAAAAAAAAACACTCACCTCCAATCTTGACCGATAATGATCTCGATTAAGATAGAACTTCATGATAACTTGACACTTGACACCTGACACCTGACAACTGACACCAGGCAATGTGGTGACAATTAAGGCAGCGGCGGGAGGAAATGCATATACATTTTGACACCTTCGAGACGCGGGGGGAATGATTAGCTTTTAATCAAGGGACAGGTCGAGAGAGGAGGGGGTCAAGAGAGGAGGGGGTGAGGGGGGGGGGGATGGGAGGATGAGTTGGAGAGGGAGAGAGAGAGAGGAAGGGAGGGAGGAAAGGAAGATGGGAGGGGGAGATAGATAGATAGTTGTATAAATCGTAGATATATAGATAGATGGATGGAGAGAGACATAGAAAAATAGAGAGAGAGAGAGAGAAAGATTCTCTCTTTCTCTCTCTCTCTCTATCTCATTCTCTCTCTCTCTCCCATTCTCTCCCTCTCCCATTCTCTCTCTCCATCTTTCTCTTTCTCATTCTCTCACTCTCTCTCATTCTCTCTTTCTCTCATTCTCTCTCTCTCTCATTCTCTCTCTCCCATTCTCTCTCTCCACCTTTCTCTCTCTCATTCTCTCACTCTCTCTCATTCTCTCTTTCTCTCATTCTCTCTCTCTCTCATTCTCTCTCTCTCCCATTCTCTCTCTCTCTCATTCTCTCTCTCTCTCTCTCTCTCTCTCTCTCTCTCTCTCTCTCTCTCTCTCTCTCTCTCTCTCTCTCTCTCTCTCTCTCTCTCTCTCTCTCTCTCTCTCTCTCTCTCTCTCTCTCTCTCTCTCTCTCTCTCTCTCTCTCTCTCTCTCTCTCTCTCTCTCTCTCTCTCTCTCTCTCTCTCTCTCCCCCCCTCCCCCTCTCTCTCTCTCTCTCTCTCTCTCTCTCTCTCTCTCTCTCTCTCTCTCTCTCTCTCTCTCTCTCCCCCCCCCTCTCTCTCTCTCTCTCTCTCTCTCTCTCTCTCTCTCTCTCTCTCTCTCTCTCTCTCTCCATCTCTCTCTCTCTCTCCTCATCAGATAACATTCGAATCTATTTTCGATACTATTCACACATACAACTCTGCTCGTTTCCGCGCCACTGGAGATCACTCTTCGTGGGAACTGGAGACTGATTACTTTTTGGCGTTGTTTTTTTTTTTTTTTTTTTTTGGGGGGGGGTCTTTGGGGGGGGGCAGGGGAGGGTGACTAAGAGACGTCAGGAGATGAAGGAAGTGGGGGAAGATGGAAGAGGAAGGGGAGGAGGAGGAGGAGGGAGAAGAAGGGGAGGAGGAGGAAGGAGGAGAAGGGGGGGGGGGGAGGAGGAGGAGGAAAAAGAAGAAGAAAGAAGAGGGGAAGGAGAAAGAGGAAGAAGCAGTATGAAGAGGATGAGAAAGAAAAAGAAGGACGAAGAGAGAACGTAGAACGAAGGAGACAACGATGGAAGGGATAAGAGGAAGATAAGAGAAGGAGAAGGAGAGGAAGAAAATGATAACAGACGATGAGAAAGAGAAGAAGAAGAAGAAGGAGATGGAGGGGAAGAAGAGAAAGACAGACGATGAGAAAGAGAAGAAGACGAAGAAAAAGGAAGATGAGGAAGTCAGACGAATGAGAAAAAGAAGAAGAAGAAGAAAAAGGAAGACCGACGAAGAGGAAGAGGAGAAGAAGAAGAGGAAAACAAACGATGAGAAAGAGAAGAGGAAGGAGAAGAAGAGAAAGAAGAGGAAGACGATGAGAAAGAGAGGAAGATGGAGAAGAATGAAAGGACGAAGAGGGCAATACAGAAAGACTTACATTTTAGTCTTCGATTTCTTTTCCAATCATTTTTTAAAATCTTCTTCTCCTCTCTTTCTGTTTCCTTGTTTATTTTATCGGTGGAGGGCAAAAGGGTAGAGAAAAACAGAAAAATAGAAGAGGAAGGTACTGTGGAAGGAGGAGGAAGAGGAAGAGTAAATAGATAGATAGAGAAAAAAAGAGAGCGAACGAGAGAGAGGGAGAGGGAACGAGAGAAAGAGAGGGGGGAGAGAGAGAAAGAGAGTGAGTGAACGAGCGAGAGAAAGAAAGAGAAAGAGAGAAATAGACCGATTGGGAGAGAGAGCGAACGAGAGAGAAAGAGAGAGAGAGAGAGACTGATTGAGAGAGAGAGCGAGCTAGCGAGAGAGAAAGAGAGAGAGAGAGAGAGAGAGAGAAAG
>BOPN01003904.1:105000-115000 GCA_017312705.2 Penaeus japonicus | reverse complement strand
AAAATGAAGGGAGACATGAGACGAGGAGAAGAAAATGAGGAGAGAAAGGTAACGAAATTAAAGAATATAAGAAGTGAATAGATGGCTTGGCTTAGGAAAAAGAGATGAGGAAAGACACTAAAAATGAAGGAAATGAGGTGAGAATGGAGACTAGAATAACGAGATGAGATGAGGTGAATGGATGGAAGGAATGAGATAAATGAGATGTGAAAAAAGACGGTGGATGGAAGAAATGAGTTGAGAAATAAGAGAAGGGATATGAAATAAGGGAGATAATGAGGAAAGGGGAAACCATATGACAAATGAATGAGAGAGAGAGAGAGAGAGAGAGAGAGAGAGAGAGAGAGAGAGAGAGAGAGAGAGAGAGAGAGAGAGAGAGAGAGAGAGAGAGAGAGAGAGAGAGAGAGAGGATGAGGGGGAGAGAGGAGGAGAGAGAGAGAGAGAGAGAGAGAGAGAGAGAGAGAGAGAGAGAGAGAGAGAGAGAGAGAGAGAGAGAGAGAGAGAGAGAGAGAAAGAAAGAAATAGAGAGAGAGGAGAAGAGATGAGAAAAATAAAAAAGAAAGAAAGAAAGAGAAAGAAAAAAAGAAAGAAATAGAGAGAGAGGAGAAGAGATGAGAAAAATAAAAAAGAAAGAAAGAAAGAGAAAGAAAAAAAGAAAGAAAGAGGGAGAGGCAGGATGGGGTAGGTGAGGAGATGAGAAAGAGAAAAAAAGAAGAAAGAGAGAGAGAGACAAAGAGAGAGAGAGAGAGAGAGAGATTCCCTTCATTCTCATTCGTACCCTCTAAAAATAAAATAAAAATAATAAAAAAAGTTACCAGCGGTAGAGACCATGTTGGCATTACAGATGGTGGCAATTCCAACCGAGGTGATGGCAGGGAACAACGATGATGGAAAACCTGTTGTAAATCATCCCATGGGATACCTCCCCCCACCCCAACCCCAACCCTCCACCTCCTTCCCCCCCCCCTCTCCTTCTTCTTTCTCTCTTTCCATCTCTACTGCCTTGTCATTTTTTTTCTTTCTTATTCGTATTCTTATTCTTAGTTCTTATTGTTATTATCGTAGTTATCCTTAGTATTATTCTCCATCTCACATTCCTTTCTCTCCTCATTCTCCTCCTCTTTCTCCACCTCTTCCTTCACTTCCTCCTTCCCTATTTTCTCCACCTCCTCCTTCCCCTCTTTCTCCTACCCCTCCACCTCCTCCTTCCCCTCTTTCTCCTACCCCTCCACCTCCTCCTTCCCCTCTTACTCCTCCTCCTCCTTCACCCCCCCCCCTCCTTCCTCCTCAGCCTCCTCTTCCATCCACCCTTTCACCTTGCCTTTGCTCTCACCTCTCCGTCATTTGGACACGTTTGTCCTTCCCGAGGGTGCAAGGAGCGGACTGGGAGGAGGAACGTGTTATTAACATGATTTGCGAGCGAGCCAAGCCAGGTGGCTGGGTTTTGTTATCCGAAGATCAGATTAGCTAGGTGGTCGTTTTGAAGAGGTGGTCGCTTTGAAGAGGTGGTTGATTTGAGAAGGTGGTCGCTTTGAATGGGTGGTCGCTTTGAGAAGGTGGTCGCTGTGAACAGTTGTCATTATGTTCAGTTCAGTTGATTGATATGTGCAAGTGGTCTCTTTATTCAGATAGTCACTTTAGCCAGGTGGTCGTTTGAGAAAATAATACTACAGAACGAATATGATAACCAACAATACACATAACATTCTTAAGTAAAAAACCCACAAAAAGAAATCAAGAAAGAAACAAAAACACATATTTCATTTTTTTTCTTCTCTTTTCTTTTTGTCAGATGATTTACCTGTTAACGAGTCCTTTTACCTTTAATTATACAATAGCCAATCAAACGATGATTTATCAGTGTTTCACTTATCCTGACAAAAGTTTAATCAAATGATCTTAGAAGACAGTTAAACAACTTAGAAGATAATTAAGTAATTTAGAAGATACTTAAAAACTTAAAAGTTAATTAAACAACTTAGAAGATAATTAAACAACTAAGATAATTCAGCAACTTAGAAGATAATTCAACAATTTGGAAGATAATTAAACAATATAGAGGATAATTTAATAACTAAGATAAATAAACAAATCATATGATAATTGAACAACTCAGAAGGTAATTAAACAACTAAGATAAATATACAACTTATATAATAAATATACAACTTAAAAGTTAATCAAACATCTTTGAAGATAATTAAACAATTTATATAATAATCAAATAATTTACATAAAGATTAAACAATTTAGATAATAACTAAACAACTTAGAAGATGAGTAAACAACTTCGAAGGTAATTAAACAAACAAGATAGTTAAACAACTTATATGATGATTAAACAGCTTAGAAGTTAATCAAACAACTTAGAAGATAATTAAACAACTTGCTTACTTATCTCTGACTGCCAATGGGAGAGTTAGATACTTATTTTACAGTTGATTTTCTCCTATTTTGGGAGTCATATATTAAAAAAGCTGTTATTTATTTATATTCATTTTTCTCCCTTTTCTTTTTTCTTCTTCTTCTTCTTGATCTTACTCTTCTCCTTCTCCTTCTTTGTTTTCTTAATTTTCGTTTTTTTTCGCCATTTTCGTCCTTCTTTTTATTCTTTTTTGGTCCTTTTCTCTTCATGTTTTATTTTTCTTCATTTTCGTCTTCTTTTCTTCGTCTTCTCTTTCTCTCTCTTTCTTTTCCTCCGCCTATTCTTCGTCTTCTTTTCCTTTTCTTTTAATTTCATCCTTTTCTTCTTTTACTTTTTTCTTTTTCTTCCTTTTATTCTTTCCTTTCTTCCGCTTCCTGTCTCTCCTCTTTTACCTCTTTGCGTGTGTGTGTGTGCGTGTGTGTTTGTGTGTGTTGTGCGTGTGTGTGTGTGTGTGTGTGTGTTGTGCGTGTGTGTGTGTGTGTGTGTTGTGCGTGTGTGTGTGTGTGTGTGTTGTGCGTGTGTGTGTGTGTGTGTGTTGTGCGTGCGTGTGTGTGTGTGTGTGTGTGTGTGTATGTGTGTGTTGTGCGTGTGTGTGTGTGTGTGTTGTGCGTGCGTGCGTGTTATGTGTGTGTGTGTGTATGTTGTGTGTGTGTGTGTGTATGCGAGTATTTATATGTGCGTATATATATACTCATATGCGCGCGTGACTGTACGTGTTTATACCTGCATTCATGTGCGTTATGGGTGTGTACACAACAGTTAGAATTATCCGTGGGTGTTCCCTGCAAAAAACACGCGCAATTGCATGTGCGTCCGTGACCCTTCGCTCTCTACGTGACCTCTGCATATATATATTGCATGAAAATGAAAGAAGGAATTGAATTATTAATGTTCAGATAATGATAGGAGTTACTGACTTATTTTATTATGATAGGGATGACATTTATTATTCATTGTTTTCATTTATCTGTCTATGAATGATGATGTTTGTTAGGATTATGATTAAATCAGTAAGAAAATAGGGAGACAAAATAAGAAGAAGGACAGATAGAAAATAGAATAAATAATATTAAGTAAAGCGGATCAGAGAGACAATGATAACAAACAAAAACAAAGAGGAAAAACAAAAACATAAAACGAAAGAAGAGAAAAAAAAACAAAAAGGCGTATTAAACGGGAGGAAAACAAACAAACAAACCTAGGAAACAAAAATATTTCTTTTTCTTTCCTTCTTTCTTGTCTTCCTTCACTAATAAATAACAACTAATAATGATAGTGATGATAATTATATGAAGAATAATAACAATTATAACAATAATGATAATAATGATAATGATAATGATGATGATACTAATGATAACAATACCGATAATAATAATAATGATAATGATGATAATAACTATAATAATAATAATAACAATGACGATAATGATAATAACAACAATAACAATACTTACAGACACACACAGGACAAGCGAGATGCCAAGTGATGCCAAGCTGGAGAGAGAGAGAGGGGGGGGGGGGGGAAGAGAGAGAGAGAGAGAGGGGGTGAAGAGAGAGAGAGAGAGGGAGAAAGAGAGAGAGAGAGAGAGAGAGGGAGAAAGAGAGAGCGAGGGAGGGAGGGAAAAGAGAGACAGACAGAGAGAGATAGAGAGAAAGAGAGACAAGAGAGAAGGCAGATAGAGAAAGAGAGAGAGAGTCGGGCAGACAGAAAGAGAGAGAGAGAGGGAGACAGACAGAGAGAGACAGAAAAAAACTCAATTAAGAAATAGATCAAAGAAAAATACTCTAAATTAAGAGAAACAGATACAAAAGACGAGAGAGAAAGATAGATAGAAAGAGAGCACACAAGTCCTCCTCCTCCTCACCCCCCCCCTTCTCCCCCTCCCCCTAACCCCCCTTTAAAAAAATCATACACTCAAAGAAAAGAAAAGAAAAAAAATAGATAGTAAAAAAAAATATATACCAGTGATGGATTATAACACCGGCCCTTGTTTAACAAAAGCTCAGAAATTTGCAAAAAAAAAAAAAAAAAAAAAAAAAAAAAAAAAATAGAATGGAAAAAAGCTACGAAGAACTAAAAAAGAAAAAAGATAAACAGAAAGAAGAAGAGAATAGGAAGTTAAAAAGAAAAAAAAGAATAAGCAGAATAGAGATGATTAAGATAATAAAAAAAAGAAGGAGAGAGAAGCAGCGTAGGATAACAGAAGGGAATAGCGATAGTGTTTGAAAGATCGCGCTCTGAAAATAAATGGTGAATTAAGATCGTTTTGAAAGGATTATGTTGATTGAGTGGCTGTGACGTCACCGTTTCGTTTTGATTTTTTTTTTTTTTTGTAAAGTTTTATCATTTTTTAGATTTATTTTTTTCTCGTTCTTTTTTCTCTCTTTTTTTTTGGATGTTTTTGTTTTTCTTGTTTCGTTGTTTAGCGCATTTTTGCATTGTATGTTTCGGTTTCTTGTATGTTTTATTCTCTCGTATTTTGCTTTTATCTTAATAGAGAGAAAGAGAGAGAGAGAGAGAGAGAGAGAGAGAGAGAGAGAGAGAGAGAGAAAGAGAGAAAAGAGAGAGAGAGAGAGAGAGGGACAAACAGTGAGAGAGAGAAAAAGAGAGAGAGAGAGAGATAATACATTTTTCTTCTGACTACTGTACTACATAATAATGAATTACTGTAATATACAGCTAAATCTTGAGCAGGGCTTCATGACGTCACACCATATATCGTAAATCTCATGCGAGACGTCATATGTAAACAAATACAGTGGCTTCCTCGGTATCTTCGCAAAATTTATTTTTAAAAAGATTTAGAAAACAAAAAATAAAATTAGGTGGGTTATCAGTAGAATTAATACTATATATGTGGCGTAACTTTTTTTTATAGTTGTTAGGCAAAATTGCAACAATATTGACGGAGTAGGTTGCAACGGGTTGCAGGAGTACGTATTACTTATCATTGCATTTCCTTTTCAACAAAAGTTCTTTCGAAAAGTCTATCCTAACTTTTAGAAACACATATGAAATTAACAAAAAAAACTTATGAAATAAATCAAATCATGAAATAAAAAATAATAACAATAGATAATGGATAAATAAATAAATAAACATGATATAACTTTTATTCACATGTGACGTCACAGACTTGAATTAAAAAGACTTGATTAATTTCGCGACAAAAATGCGGCTTTTGTTATGTCTGCTTTATTCTGTTGTTCGTCTGTTGTTGTTGTTGTGTAATTGTTATCATTATCGTAATTTATCATTAATTTTATTATCCTTATTATTATCATTATCCTTATCATTATCATTATTCTTATTATCATCATTATCCTTATAGTCATTATCATAATCATAATCATTACTATTATGATCATCATTATCATTATCATTATTATTATTAATATTATCATTGTCATTGCTATCATTACCATTGCCATTATCATCATTATTAGTATCATTGTCACCTTTATCATCATTATCATAATCATTTTCTTCTATCAAAATTGACATTATCATTGTTATTATTATCATTACCATCTTTATTATTCTTATTATCATTCTCATTATCACAATCATTATTATCTTTATTACCATTAATATGATCATCTTTATTACTATCATTATTAATATCATGATAATCATCAAATCTATAATCCTTATCATTATCATTATTATCATCATCATTACCACTATCATTATTATCATTGTTATCCTCATCATCATTATTTTTACTATTACTTTTATTGTTATCATCATTATTAGTATTTTTATCACTATCATTATTATCATTACCATCATCATTATCATCATTATCATTATTGTTGTTATTATCATCATCATTATTGTCATTTCTATTATCACTTTTGGTATTATTATCATCCTTATCATCATTGTCATTCTTATCATGATTATTTTCACTATTATCATTATTGTTATCATGGTGATAATAGTATTTATCATCAACATCATCATTATTATCACTAGTGATGACCCATTAAATTCCCCATTTACATCCCCCCACCACCTGCCCCCCACCCTCTCCCTCCCCCTCCTTTTTTTCCCTCTTTCTCTTCCTTCTTTTATCACTCTCTCTTCCTTGATTCTTCAACCCCCCCCTTTTCCATGCCCCTCCTCCTCCTCCCTCCTTACCCCTCCCAAAATGGTCCCTCTCCCTCTCCCCCCCCCCCCCCTCCACCCCTCCAGCCCCTCTCGTTCTCCTCTCCTTCCTCCGAAATACCTACTTCCTCTCTCCCTCTCTCCTACCCCTCCCCCTCCCCTCGCCTTCCCCCTCCCCCTCCCCCTCCCCCTCTCCTTCCCCTTCCAACCTCCCCCTCTCTTCTCCCTCTCTTCCCCCCCTCTCCCCCTCCTTCTCCCTCCCCCTCCCCCTTCCTACCTCCCCCTCTCCTTTCCCCCTCTCTTCTCCCCCTCCCCCTCCCCATCCCCCCTCTTTCCTACCCCCTCCCCCATCCCCCTCCCCATCCCCCCTCTTTCCTACCCCCTATCCCCTTTCATTTTCCCTACCCCCTTCCCCCTTCCTACCTCCCCCTCCCCATCCCCCCTCTCTCCTACCCCTCCCCCTTCCTTCTCCCTCCCCCTCCCCCCTCCTTCTCCTTCCCTCCCCCTCCCCCATCCCGCTTTGAGTCACCCAGCCGTCTCGGTCGAAGATGGATCGGGCGGCGGCGGCCAGGAGACGTCCGGAGATGCGCTTCTTTCGGGATGCGAAATGCGCCGCGGAGGCTTTGCTCTCTCTCTCTCTCTGTCTCTATGTCTCTCTGTCTCTCTCTCTCTCTCTCTCTCTCTCTCTCTCTCTCTCTCTCTCTCTCTCTCTCTCTCTCTCTCTCTCTCTCTCTCTCTCTCTCTCTCAATCTATCTCTCTCTCCTTCCCTCCCTCCTTCCCTCCCTCCCTCCCTCCCTCCCTCTCTCTCTCTCTCTCTCTCTCTCTCTCTCTCTCTCTCTCTCTCTCTCTCTCTCTCTCTCTCTCTCTCTCTCTCTCTCTCTCTCTCTCTCTCTCTCTCTCTCAATCTCTCTCTCTCTCTCTCTCCTTCCCTCCCTCCCTCTCTCTCTCTCTCTCTCTCTCTCTCTCTCTCTCTCTCTCTCTCTCTCTCTCTCTCTCTCTCTCTCTCTCTCTCTCTCTCTCTCTCTCTCCCTCCCTCCCTCCCTCCCTCCTCCCTCCCTCCCTCCCTCCCTCCCTCCTCCCTCCCTCCCCCCTCTCTCTCTCTCTCTCCTAACGTGTTCCGATTTTTATGGGCCAGATGCTTTTATCCGACACATAAAAGAGTGTTTGATCTCCTGATTGCATCTGCATGTGATTAGAAAGTGCGTGTATGTTAGAGAGAGTTAGATGGCTCTCGTTTATATTATTGTTTATGATGTTTTTTTATGATTATGATGAATATATTGGCGATAATAACTTTGATAAGTGATATGCTAATAGTGATCTGTTATAGGAAGATTTATTTTTGTTGTAGTGGCACGTGGTTGTTATGTATATGTGGTTGGGAGAAGGAGAGAGAGAGAGAGAGAGAGAAAGGGAGAGGGAGAAAGAGAAAGAAAAAGAGATAGAGAAGGAGGGAGAGGAAGAGGGAGAAGGAGGAAGGATAAAGATGTGCAGACAATTGAATGATCTATAGTACATATGCATAGACAGATAGAAAGAGAGAGAGAGATGATAGATGTATAGATAGATACAGCTATGCATAAATATAGGTGATAACATGATAAATGATTAGAAAGGGAATATGACAGATAGACAGAAACAATAAAGAGGTGAGATAGACAGACAGATAGATAGATAGATTAGATAGATAGATTGAAAAAGCCAAAACATCCTGACCTAACCCCCCCCCTCTCCAATCCCATCCCCTCCCTTCCACCCCACCCCCTTTCCCCCTACACTCTACCCTAACCCCACCTCTCCTTCCCCTCCACCCTAACCCCACCCTTTTCTGAACCCTCTCCACCCCACACCCCATCCCCTCCACCCTAACCCCACCCTTCCCACCCCCTCCCCATCCCCTCCACCCTTTTCTCTACCCCCTCCACCCTCCCCATCCCCCACCCCACACCCCACCCCCTCCACCCTAACCCCACCCTTTTCTCCACCACTCCTCACTCCCCACCCCACACCCCACCCTCTCCCCCTCCCCCCAACCTCCTTTCCGGCTAATATACTTCTCTCCTCGAAATAAAGCCAGTTAAATAAAGCCAAGCTGACATTACGCTGTTGATTTTCTCAAAAGCCCATGCAGATATCCGGTGCCGAGTTGCCACTTAGTGAAATTAGCGAGTTCTTCTTTTTTTCGGTTTCTTTTTCTTCTTTTTTTTCTGAGAGGGGGTGAGGGAGGGGGATGGAGGGAGGGAGGGGGAGGGGGGCGATGGAGAGCACATAATGGCGGGCAGGTGGTAGAGTTTGTTCAAGGTGCGTTGTCTTTTTGTACCTTCTTTTTGTACCTCGTTCGTTCTTTCCCTCCTTCGCTCTCGGGTCATTTTTGGTTTTCTCTTTTTTCTTGTTCTTTTTTGTTCCGTTTCGTCTCTTTCTTTTTTCTATTTCTTTCTTATTTTGACTTAGTTTTTTTTTAGTTTTGTTTGTTTTTGTGTTTTGTTTTTTGTTTTCTACTTTTTTAAAATTTTTCATTCTCTCGTTCTCTTTCTTTCTCTCCTTGTTTGTTTGTTTCTTTGTTGTTGTTTTCTTTATGCTCTTTCTCTCGCTTACTCTCTTTCTCTCTCTCTCTCTCTCTCTCTCTCTCTCTCTCTCTCTGTCTCTCTCTTTCTTTCCTTGTTTTTTTTCTATTTTCTTTCTTTCGCTTTCTCTTTCTCTCTCTTTTTGTTATTCTCTTTCTGTCTCTCTCTTTCTCGCTCTCTTTGTTTGTTTGTTTTTGATCAATTCTCGGTTTTCTTTGTTGTCTTCTACTTCCTCCTTCTGTTCGTCCTCCGCCATTTTCTTTTCCTTCTCCTTCTTTATATCTTATGTTTTCTTTTCTCTTTCGTTCTTTTTTTTCTCCTTTTCTTTCTTCTCTTCGTCTTTGTCCCTCCTTCATAATCTTCTCCTTCGCATTTTTTTCATCTATTTTCTTCTTCCTATTCCCCTTCCTTTCTTTTGTTTTCCTCCATCCTCCTTCTGTTTTCATATCTTTTTCTCCTCCTTCTCTTTCTCCTTTTTCTTTCTCTTCCTCACTTCACTCGTTTTCCCTTCTTACTTTATTTCCTCTTCTCTATCTCTCCCTCTCCCCTATATCCTCTCCTCTTCGTCTCTCTTACTTTTTTATATCTTCCTCTTGTCCCCACTCCTCTTTTTCCTCCTTCTTCTCTTCCTACATTTTCTCATCCTCTCTTTCCTTCTTCCATTTTCTTCTCCTCCTCCTGCTCTTCTCCCCTCTTTTTTTCTTCTTCTCCTCCTCCATCTCCTCCCCTTTCTTCGCCTCTTTTCCCCCCATTTATTTTTTCCCTTCCTCCTTCTCCTTCACATTTTCATCTTCTTCCTCCTTCTCCTTCATTTTCATCTTCTTTCTCTTCTTTCTCCTCCTTCATTCGTATCTTCTTCTGTCTTTCTTTTATTCCCTTTCATCTCCTTCTCCGCT
>BOPN01003904.1:90000-100000 GCA_017312705.2 Penaeus japonicus | reverse complement strand
TCAAGCTTGTTTTTGGTGTTAAGGGGGGGGAGAGGGGATAGAGGGGGGAGGGGGTTGTAGGGATTGTTAGATTTTTTCATGTGATTTTGTTTGTGTGTTTATTTGTTTGTTTGAAAATTTCGACAGCTTTTTTGTTGGTTTTTATTATATGATTCCAATGTTATTTTTGGAAGGGCAAAGAGAAGAAAGGGATAAGAGACAGAACTAAGAGGAAAGAATAACAAACAAAACAAAGAAATAAACAAATTAGACAAGGAATAAACAAATAAACCGACTATAAAACAAGAACAAAATCCTCGAAATCACGTATATTTATATCAGGTAACATTAATTAAGAATTATCTCGATTATAATTACAGATTTCAATAAAATATCTCATGATCTCAAGGTCTCTTCCTCAATTAATAATTCTTTGTCTAAGTTATAAATATTCTTTTTTCTTTCTTCTGTGTTTGTCTCTCTGTCTATTCATCTGATTACTCAGTTATCTTTCGCTCTGTCTCTTTTTTCTCTTTCTCTCTTTCGCACACTATATCTTTTTTTTATCCATCTATCTATTTATATGTCTAGCTATCTATCTATCTGTCTATTCATCCATCCAATCCTTTCATCTGTCTGACTCACCCCTCCCCCACCCCCTTCTCTCTCTCTCTCTCTCTCTCTCTCTCTCTCTCTCTCTCTCTCTCTCTCTCTCTCTCTCTCTCTCTCTCTCTCTCTCTCTCTCTCTCTCTCTCTCTCTCTCTACCTGTACCTGTACCTGTCTATCTATTTATCTATATATTTATTTATCTACGCTTATTTCTCCCATCCATCATTCATCATTATCACTCTTTTCGTTCATTTCTATTTCCTATTCCTTCTGCTTCTTCGATTTCTTCTACATCTACTTCTCTTTCTATCCCCTTTCTCTCTCCATCCTTTTGCTCTCTTCTCTCCCTCCCTCCCTCGCTCCTCCCGTCTCCTCCCTCTTCCCGTCCCCTCCCTCCCTCCTTACGTTCTCCCTCCCTCCTTCCTTTCTCCCTCCCTCTTCCCGTCTCCTCCCTCCTTCCCTCCTCCCTCATTCCCTCCTCTTTCCATCCTTCCTTTTTCCCTACCTCTTCCCGTCTCTTCCCTCCTTCCCTCCTCCCTCCCTCCCTCCTCTCTCCCTCTTCCCGTCTCTTCCCTCCTTCCCTTCTTAACCCTCCCTCCCTCGTCCCGTCTCCTCCCTCTTCCCCACTCCCTCTATCTTCCCTTCTCTATCCTTCTCTCTTGCCTTCTCCCTCACTAATTCCCTTCTCTCTCTCTCCCTCTTCCCTTCTCTCCCCCTGACTCTTCCCTTTTCCCTCCCTCTTCCCATTTCCTCCCTCTTTCTCTTCTCCCTCCCTCCTTCCATTCTGCTTACCTCCTCCCTTCTCCCTCCTTTCTCCCTCCGTCCTTCCCTTCTGCTTACCTCCTCCCTTCTCCCTCACTCCTTGCCTCCTCCCTCCCTCCTTCCCTTCTCCCTACCTCCTTCTTCCCTCCTTCTCAAGGAAACCACAAGCAGGTGTTGCTAGAAGCTTAACAATTAATTACGAGGCAGGTGTGTGTCAGTGTGTACGTGCGTGTGTACGTGTTGGAGGGGTGTTAGTGTGTGTGTGTGTGGGGGGGGGGGTGTCATTGTGTTTGTGTTTGCGTTTGTGTTTGTGGGTGTGTGTGTTTGTGTGTGTGTGTGTGTGTGTGTGTGTGTGTGTATGTGTGTGTGTGCGTGTGTGTGTGTTCATACGTTCATCAATTTATATTTTCATATTGACGCATACTACAAAAACAACTGTGTGTATGTGTGTGTTCCAAGACGTGTGCGTAAATCCCCCCGCGCACGTGCGTGTGTGTACGTGCGGAGGCGCGTGCACACGTGACCGCGAGTGGGTGTGCGACCATAACGGGTCCTGGAGAAAAGGCGTCTCCGCCCGCCCTCGCGCTGTGTACGGGGCGGAAATGTAGTGTGTGTGTGTGTGGGTGTGTGGGTGTGTGGGCGTGGGGGTGGGTTGATGGGGGTGTGGGTGATTAATGTTTGAAAAAATGAGTGCGTGAGTCAGTGAGTGAGGGATTGAGTGTGTGTATGTTTGTATGTATGTAAGTATGTATGTATGGATGTATGTGTATGTGTGTATCTATGTGTATGTATGCGCGCAGACGTGTATACATACTTGTGTCAGCGTGTGTGTATATAAATTCCTATGTGTTTCAGCCAATCTATGAAAACCTGATACATACATACATACATACATACACAAATACATACATACACAAATACATACATACACAAATACATACATACACAAATACATACATACATACATACATACATACACAAATACATACATACATACACAAATACATACATAAATACATACACTCAATCAGCTAAAAAAAAATAATAATAATAAATCCTCGAACCACAGGTAAAAATAACCATTCCAAAATTTGAACAATATAATCTTAACACAAATATAACCTAACCAATTTTCTTAGACTAAGACCAACATTTGGAGTAATGTTACGAAAGATAAATTGTTTGTCGGAGGGAGATGGAGGGAGAAGGGAGGAGAAGGGAGGGGGGAGGGAGGGGAGGGAGAAGGGGGAGGGGGAAGGGGAGGGGGGAGGGAGGGAGATAGAGGGAAGGGAGGGGGTAGGGAGGGGAGGGGGGTGGGTGTGACGTCACTAAAATTGTTGTTCACAGGAAGTGGTTAGATCTGTAATTAAGTGAAGTTGTAATAGTAATAGTAGTAAAACTTGAAGGTTAGATATCCAGGTAGCAATTACACATTTAATGATCTATGTCGCTGTAGCTTATGTTGGCGTGGACTAGAAATTGGGGGGAAAAACGTGAGATTTCCCCCAAGAAGGATACAAGGTGACCCGAAATTAATACATAAGTAATAAATGAATAATAAATAAGTAATCGACTCGAAATTAATAGATAAGTAATAAATGAATAATGAATAGATAATCGACTCGAAATTAATAGATAAGTAATAAATGAAACATGAATAAACAATCGAATTGAAATTAATAGATAAGTAATACATGAATAATAAATAAATACTCGACTCGAAATTAATAGATAAGTAATAAAGACATGATAAACAAATAAGTAATAAATAAATTATAAATAAATAAGTAATAAATAGATAATAAATAAATGAATAAATAAACAAAGAATAGATAGATAAATAAATAAGTAAAGGAATAAATTTATATATATACATATATATATATACATATATATATATATATAAATATATATATATATATATATATATATATATATATATATACATAAGATATATTTAAGAAATGGTATGGACTTAAGACTGAGATATGAACGGCTGTAAACTGTTTAATCTCATAAATTTGGTTTATTTGATACAGCTGTAGTCGTGTATTGTGCTTTCTCTAATCATGTGAGACGGTATATCTTAATATATTTAGAGATTGAGAGGGAAGGAAGGAAAGAAAAGAGGAAAAGGGAGATATAGAATGAGAGAGAGAGAGGGAGGGGAGAGAGAGAGAGAGAGAGAGAGAGAGAGGGAGGGAGAGAGAGAGAAAGAGAGAGAGAGAAAAAAAAATCTTAATCAGACAAATACATTGGCATAGACACAATCAAACAAACACAAAAGACAAAAGACGAGGAAAGAAAACAAACCTAAGAAAGAAAAAGAAAGCGGAGAAGAGTAAGACAAAGAAGGAGAAGAAGAGAATGAAAACAAAGAAAAAGAAGAAGATAGATAAAAAGAAGACGAAGAACAAAGAAGACGAAGAAAGAGAAGACAAAGAAGAAAAAAGAAGACAAAGAAGACGATGACGAAGAAAAAGAAGAAGAAAACCAAGCCGAATAGACGATGAAGAAAAAGACGAAAAAAAACACCAAGACAAAAGAAAACGATGACGAAGAAGAAAACAAAAAAGAAAACAAAACAAAGAAGACAAAGAAGAAGAAAGCCAAAACAAAGAAGACGATGAAGAGGAAGAAAAAGAAGAAGAAGAGGAAAGAAGACAAGAAGAAAAATCCTATTTGGTCCAAGAGGATCCACGGCGAATGAGCTTCAATAGAGCAGAGAGGGGGAGCTCCTGGGGGGGGGGGCTCTTGGGGGGGGGGAGGAAGACTAAGGAAGGGGAGGAAAAGGAGGAAAGGGAATAGTAAAGGAGGAAGAAAGGGAGAGGGAAGGGGAAGAAAGGGAGAGGGAAAGAGAAGAAAGGGAGAGGGAAAGGGGGAGGGAAAGGGAAGAAAGGGAGAGGGAAAGGGAAGAAAGGGAGAGGGAAAGGGGGAGGGAAAGGGAAGGAAGGAAGAAGGAAAGGGAGCAAAATGGAGCAAAATGGGGAAGAAAAGGGGAAGAGAGAAGAAATAAAAAGGAGGGAAGGTGGAGGAAAGAAGGAGTAAAGGGGCGGCAATGGGGAAGAAAAGGGAGGGAAGGGAGAATAAGATGGAGGAAGGGGAAAAGAAACAGAAGGAAATGGAGGAGAAAGAGAGAAACAGAGAGGAAAGGGAGAAGATAAGGGAGGAAAGAGAGAAAACAAAAAGGGGGGATCGGGAGAAGAAAATGACGGAAAGGGAGAAAAGAGGATTAACGATAGAAAAAGATGGAGCAGGAGAAGAAGGAAGGGAGGAGAAAAGGGAAGGGGAGGAAAGGGAGAAGGGAAGGCGGAAGAGAGAGAGAGAGAGAAGAAGGAAGAAGAAGAAGGCGGAAGGAAAAGAGGGAAGTATGAAGATGTAAGACTGGGAAGAGAAAGGGAAAAGGAAAAGGAAAAGAAAGGGAGAATAGGGAAAAATAAGTAGGAATAAAGAGAAGGAAGGAGAGAAGAAGAAGGGGAGAAAAAGAAATAGAAAGACAGAAGTAAGAAAAAAGAAGAGAAGATAGAAGATGGAAGATAAGATGGAGATAAAGATGATAAAGAGTAGGGAAAGAAGAAGATGGAAGAAAGAAAAGAGAGAGAGAGAGAGAGAGAGAGAGAGAGAGAGAGAGAGAGAGAGAGAGAGAGAGAGAGAGAGAGAGAGAGAGAGAGAGAGAAAGAGACAAGAGCAAATCAGAAGGAAGGAAGTAAGAAGGAAAAAGGGAGAAGGAAGGAAGGAAGAAAAAGGAAGAAGGAAGGAAGATGAGAAAAGAAAGAAGAAGAGAGAAAGAAAAGAATAAAAATGAGAACAAAGAAAAGTAAAACAAATTAAGAGGAAAATAGGGGGAAAAAGAGAGAACAGGGAATAAAAAGGCGAACAGATAAAGAGGGAGAACAAAAATAAGGAATAGAGAGAGGAAACAGGATGAGTAGAAGTATAGAGAACAAGAGAGAGGAAATTAAGAAAGGAATAAGGAGAAGGGGGAGGGGGAGGGGTAGGGTTACAGGAAGCAATAGAGGGGAGGAGAGGAAAGGGAGGGAAAGAATATGGGAGGGGGTGGAGGGGGGGTAGAGAGGGGGGTACGGGAAGCAGGAGAGGGAGGGAGAGAATGGGGAAGGAGGGTGAAGAGGGAAGAGGGGGGGGGGTAGCTGAGCACCTGCCGCTTACGTTCAAGACTTTAATTGAGAATTAATGGTGTTATGGGTTTATGCCTTTTCTTCCTTCCTTTTTTATTATTACCTTCTTCCTTCCTTTTTTTTATTATTCCCTTCTTCGTTTTTTTTTCTTTTTCTCTTCTCCGTTTTTCCTCATTCTCTTCTTCGTTTTTTTTCTCTTATTCTCTTCATCGTTTTGTATTCTTATTCTCTTCTTCGCTTTTTTCTTCTTATTATTTCTCTTTTTTTCTAGTTCTGTTTCTTTTCTCTTTCGTGTCTTCTTTACTTCGTCTTTTTATTTTTTTCTGTTTCTCATTCTTCTTCTTTTCTACTTCTATTTCTTCTTCATCTCCCCCTTTTCTAATCTTCTTTTTCCTTACTTTCTTCGTCTCTGTTGTTTTCTCCTCCTCTTTTTTCTCTTCCTCTTTTCTTCTCCTCATCCTTCTCCTTCTCAGCTATTTTTTCATTAATCCTGTTCGTCTTCTTCTTGTTCTCCTTCTCTTTCTTTTTCTTCTTTTTCAATTTTCTTCTTCTTCTTCGTAGAGTTGAAAATGAAGAAGGGGAAGGAAGAAGAGAGAAGAAAGAAGAATGGGGAAAGAAGAAAGAGAAAAGAAGAAAGAAGTAGACGAAAAGGAAAGAACGTGGTAAAAGACATGGAAGATGATAAGAGAGACACGAAAGATGAAAGGATATGAAAAGGAGATAAAAACGAATGAAAGAAGAGTGAGAGAGAGAGAGAGAGAGAGAGAGAGAGAGAGAGAGAGAGAGAGAGAGAGAGAGAGAGAGAGAGAGAGAGAGAGAGAGAGAGAGAGAGAGAGAGAGAGAGACAGAGAGAGAGAGAGAGACAAGAAAGAGACAGAGACAGAAACAGAGACAGAGACACAGACAAAGAGACAGAGTGAGAGAGCGAGAGAGAGAAGATAAATAGAGATAGAATCAGAGGAAGTGAATTAAGCCAAAAGACTTCAGTAACTCTTGGTTCAAAGACAAGAATCAAGTAAGAATCTCAGCCGGTGAACGGAAGCAGGTGAGTCAACATTGCACGGCTTTGCAGAGGAGTTTGCAGTTCGTCATGACCTGAGAAGTCTGTTGAAAAACCTTCTTAAAACTGGGATTAAAGAAGTCATTTAGTGAAATCGAGGTATATTTTCTGATAAGTTAAAAATGGGTATTAAGTAGAGTTATGGTATTTTCTTTTCTGGAATTGATAAGGGGATATATTTAATATTTATATTTATTTTTAAAACTTTTCTTAAACTACCGATTGTTTTTTTACTTTAAAATTTGGAAAATATAGATATTTTCTGAAACTATTTTCAGAAAATATAGAGATAGATAGATCGATAGAGAGATAGATAGATAGATAGAAAGATAGATAGATAGATAGATAGAGAGAGAGAGAGAGAGAGGGAGAGAGAGAGGCAGACAGACAGAAAGAGATACAAATAGATAGAGAGAGAGAGAGAGACAGAGAGAGAGAGAGAGAGAAAGAGATAGAGATAGATAGAGAGACAGACAGAAAGATATATAGATAGAGAGAGAGAAAAAAAAATCCAAAACACAAACTTTGCAAATTTGTCTTAAAGCTTCTGATGGGAATTCAAACACTAATGTTATCGAAGCGCTAATGATCTTAAGATGAGTTTTTTTCTTTCTTTTTTTCTTTTCTTTACTTATACACATACATGTATGTATCTGTGTGTGTGTGTGTATATACACACACATACACGTTTTTTTTGCAATAAAAGTTAAGGGACTTGAGAGAGAGAGAGAGAGAGAGAGAGAGAGAGAGAGAGAGAGAGAGAGAGAGAGAGAGAGAGAGAGAGAGAGAGAGAGAGAGAGAGAGAGAGAGAGAGAGAGAGAGAGAGAGAGAGAGAGAATAAAATAAAGAAGAGAGAAAAACAGGTAAATGTAGACAATGGAGAAAGAGAGAAGATAAAAAGGAATAAAACAACATAAACACAAAGAATACGAAAATGAAATATAAACAAAAATAGACAAAGAATCCTGTTTAAACGCTTGTTTACACAGCTATGTACTTACATAAACATACAAACACATACAATTACATAACATGTTTAGTTGTAAACATGTATACAAACAAATACAAATGTGCATAAAATTATGCATAGGCCTATATGCACACGTGAATGCATCCATAGACATGTGCATACATAAATTATATTCATATATATAAATATATATGTTATCCATACATACATAAATGCATACAAAGATACAAATATACATGCCTAAACCCATATGCATATGTAAATGCATCCGTAAACATATACCTACATACATAAATTATATTCATGCACATAGATATACATGTTATTCACCTATACATAAAATCATACACACACACACACACACACGTGCACATACACACACACACATACACATACACACACACACACACACACACACACACAATGCATAAGCCTACATCCTGTAAATACACATCATAAACCGATACACACACAAACACATAAACACAAACAAACACAAACACACACAAACAACCTGCACCAACAAACAAACATCCACAACCACATCCATACAAACATACGAATAGAAAGTCGAGACAAAAAGATACAATAATTACTTTCTGGCTCAGATACTGTGGTTTGTGATAACCCTTTTTGTATTCAAATAAAATCATTAATGGGTCGTCATTACGCAATTCGCCTTTTGGAACGAGAATAGAAAAGCTTTGGTAACTGTGTCGTCACTCTTTTTTATTTTTTATTTTTTTTTTAAGTGCTGTGACAATAACGGTTTTGTTGTTTGTCTTTGGTCACAATTTTCTTTGCTTCTTTGGATTTTGGGATGTTTGTTTGTTTGATTGTTTGTTGATTTTGTTGTCTTTCTTTCTTTCGCATGTTGTGTATGTTTTGTTTTTTTTCTCTCTCTCTTTTCCTCTCTCTTCTCTTCTGTTCTCTTTCTTTCTCACTTTCTTTTCCTATCTTATCTTTCTTTCTTTCTCTCTTCTCTCTCTCTCTCTCTCTCTCTCTCTCTCTCTCTCTCTCCTCATATATCATTTTTTAGGTTATTTTCACATGATATCATTTGCTATGTAAAATATTATTTAATCATATAATCAACAAACATCAAGTTATTTTCTAAATTCAACCAGACGAAGAATAAGCAGCAACATCGAAATTGACTAAGAAAAGAAAAGAAAATAAAAGAATAAAAAACAAGAAAAAAAGAAAGAAGAAGAAGAAAAAAAAAAAAACATTGGAACAGTTTGAAAAAGTTGTGCTAAATGTGAAGTGTTTATCCGCGCAATTGTCTAGAAATCGCCTTTAATCGCAGCCATCCGTTGATCAATCATAGAAAATATGATAAATCAAGTATCGTTGAAGATTCGCGATCTAAACTGACGCATTTTGGATTAGCAGTTTCAACGCCATGACGGAAAAAACGGAAAAGCAAGAAAACTCGCCAACATCCTCGCGGCATCACGTGGGTTGTCTAAGTATTTATATACCTTTTAATCATTATAATCAATTTAATTCTAACTATGTTACGTAATATGTATATTTATTTTTCTCCTTTCTCTAATTTATGGTAAAAACAATGTATATCTCTAATTATAACAGATTTTGTGTCCTCGACTTAGACTAACAGTCAAATGAGATACTAAATCGTAGGACTAACCACAAATAAACAACAGGTACAATTACCGTGATTATCTAAAATCACTCAAAAGAAATCCACTTACACGATATCCAGGATGCTTGGTCGATGACCTAGAAGAGCCGGTAATTAGCATAAAGCCAGGTTAAGCGACGGTCCTGACCTCCTTGCCTGTCGGTGCTCGGGCAAAGGCCAATACCCTAGCCCGTTCTTTCATCTTTGTTTATCTCTTATTATTATCATTATTGTTGTTATTATTATAATTTTTATTGTAATTATCATTAATATTGTTGTTGTTGTTCTTAGTATTAATAATAATATTATTATTGTTATTATCATTACTATTATCATTATTATTATCATCATTATTATTATTACTATTATTATTATCATCATCCATCATCATCGTCATCATCATCACCATCACCATCACCATCATCATCATCATTATTAGCTTCCTTTTAGCTATAAATCCCCAAGCAGATCTGAGAACAGGTCAGATAAGGTCGTTTACCGGAATTCCCATAGGCTCAGAAGACGGTGCGAGTAGGCCTACGTGACAAGTCATTCTAATTATAATTAGAATCGTCGCTATAGTTGATAGTAGTAGTTACTATAGACGTGGATAAGTAGTCTTAAGTAAGAAGTCTATCAGCTTCAAGATTTTTTGAATGATTGCTATATAGCGGTGTGTTTGTATGTGTGTGTCTTTCTATATATATAATATATATATATATATATATATATATATATATATATATATATATATATATATATATATATATATATATATATATATGTATGTATGTATATAATATATATATATATATATATATATATATATATATAT
>BOPN01003904.1:55000-67500 GCA_017312705.2 Penaeus japonicus | reverse complement strand
ATGAGTAGCCTTGTTATCCGACCTAGAATGAGTGTCTATCCTTGTTATCCGACCTACAATGACTGTCTTGTCCTGTTATCTGACCTAGAATGAGTGTTTATCCTTGTTATCTGACCTAGAATGAATGTCTATCCTTGTTATCCGACCTACAATGACTGTCTTGTCCTGTTATCTGACCTAGAATGAGTGTTTATCCTTGTTATCCGACCTAGAATGAATGTCTATCCTTGTTATCCGACCTACAATGACTGTCTTGTCCTGTTATCTGACCTAGAATGAGTGTTTATCCTTGTTATCTGACCTAGAATGAGTGTTTATCCTTGTTATATGACCTAGAATGAGTGTTTAGCCTTGTTATCCGACCTAGAATGAGTGTCTAGTCTTATTCGACCTAGAAAGAAGTCTAGCCTTGTTATTCGACATAGAATGAGTGTTTAGCCTTGTTATCCGACCTAGAATGAGTCTAGCCTTGTTATCCGACCTAGAATGAGTCTAGCCTTGTTATCCGACCTAGAATGAGTCTAGCCTTGTTATCCGACCTAGAACGTGTCTAGCCTTGTTATCCGACCTAGAATGAGTCTAGCCTTGTTATCCGACCTAGAATGAGTCTAGCCTTGTTATCCGACCTAGAATGAGTCTAGCCTTGTTATCCGACCTAGAATGAGTGTCTAGCCTTATTCGATCTAGAATGAAGTATAGCCTTGTTATCCGACCTAGAATGAGAGTATTCTTGTTATCCGACCTAGAATGAGTCTAGCCTTGTTATCCGACCTAGAATGAGTCTAGCCTTGTTATCCGACCTAGAATGTGTCTAGCCTTGTTATCCGACCTAGAATGAGTCTAGCCTTGTTATCCGACCTGGAATGAGTCTAGCCTTGTTATCCGACCTAGAATGAGTCTAGCCTTGTTATGCGACCTAGAATGAGTCTAGCCTTGTTATCCGACCTAGAATGAGTCTAGCCTTGTTATCCGACCTAGAATGAGTCTAGCCTTATATCCGACCTAGAATGAGTCTAACCTTGTTATCCGACCTAGAATGAGTCTAGCCTTGTTATCCGACCTAGAATGTGTCTAGCCTTGTTATCCGACCTAGAATGAATCTAGCCTTGTTATCCGACCTAGAATGAGTCTAGCCTTGTTATCCGACCTAGAATGAGTCTAGCCTTGTTATCCGACCTAGAATGAGTCTAGCCTTGTTATCCGACCTAGAATGAGTCTAGCCTTGTTATCCGACCTAGAATGAGTCTAGCCTTGTTATCCGACCTAGAATGAGTCTAGCCTTGTTATCCGACCTAGAATGAGTCTAGCCTTGTTATCCGACCTAGAATGAGTCTAGCCTTGTTATCCGACCTAGAATGAGTCTAGCCTTGTTATCCGACCTAGAATGAGTCTAGCCTTGTTATCCGACCTAGAATGAGTCTAGCCTTGTTATCCGACCTAGAATGAGTCTAGCCTTGTTATCCGACCTAGAATGAGTCTAGCCTTGTTATCCGACCTAGAATGAGTCTAGCCTTGTTATCCGACCTAGAATGAGTCTAGCCTTGTTATCCGACCTAGAATGTGTCTAGCCTTGTTATCCGACCTAGAATGAGTCTAGCCTTGTTATCCGACCTAGAATGAGTCTAGCCTTGTTATCCGACCTAGAATGAGTCTAGCCTTGTTATCCGACCTAGAATGAGTCTAGCCTTGTTATCCGACCTAGAATGAATGTCTAATCCTGTTATCCGACCTAGAATGAATGTCTATCCTCGCTATCCGACCGAGAATGAGTCTAGCCTTGTTATCCGACCTAGAATGAGTGTCTAGCCTTATTCGATCTAGAATGAAGTATAGCCTTGTTATCCGACCTAGAATGAGAGTATTCTTGTTATCCGACCTAGAATGAGTCTAGCCTTGTTATCCGACCTAGAATGAGTCTAGCCTTGTTATCCGACCTAGAATGTGTCTAGCCTTGTTATCCGACCTAGAATGAGTCTAGCCTTGTTATCCGACCTGGAATGAGTCTAGCCTTGTTATCCGACCTAGAATGAGTCTAGCCTTGTTATGCGACCTAGAATGAGTCTAGCCTTGTTATCCGACCTAGAATGAGTCTAGCCTTGTTATCCGACCTAGAATGAGTCTAGCCTTGTTATCCGACCTAGAATGAGTCTAGCCTTGTTATCCGACCTAGAATGAGTCTAGCCTTGTTATCCGACCTAGAATGTGTCTAGCCTTGTTATCCGACCTAGAATGAATCTAGCCTTGTTATCCGACCTAGAATGAGTCTAGCCTTGTTATCCGACCTAGAATGAGTCTAGCCTTGTTATCCGACCTAGAATGAGTCTAGCCTTGTTATCCGACCTAGAATGAGTCTAGCCTTGTTATCCGACCTAGAATGAGTCTAGCCTTGTTATCCGACCTAGAATGAGTCTAGCCTTGTTATCCGACCTAGAATGAGTCTAGCCTTGTTATCCGACCTAGAATGAGTCTAGCCTTGTTATCCGACCTAGAATGAGTCTAGCCTTGTTATCCGACCTAGAATGAGTCTAGCCTTGTTATCCGACCTAGAATGAGTCTAGCCTTGTTATCCGACCTAGAATGAGTCTAGCCTTGTTATCCGACCTAGAATGAGTCTAGCCTTGTTATCCGACCTAGAATGAGTCTAGCCTTGTTATCCGACCTAGAATGAGTCTAGCCTTGTTATCCGACCTAGAATGTGTCTAGCCTTGTTATCCGACCTAGAATGAGTCTAGCCTTGTTATCCGACCTAGAATGAGTCTAGCCTTGTTATCCGACCTAGAATGAGTCTAGCCTTGTTATCCGACCTAGAATGAGTCTAGCCTTGTTATCCGACCTAGAATGAATGTCTAATCCTGTTATCCGACCTAGAATGAATGTCTATCCTCGCTATCCGACCGAGAATGAGTCTAGCCTTGTTATCCGACCTAGAATGAATGTCTAATCCTGTTATCCGACCTAGAATGAATGTCTATCCTTGCTATCCGACCGAGAATGAGTCTAGCCTTGTCATCCGACCTAGAATGAATGTCTATCCTTGTTATCCGACCGAGAATGAGTCTAGCCTTGTTATCCGACCTAGAATGAGTCTAGCCTTGTTATCCGACCTAGAATGAGTCTAGCCTTGTTATCCGACCTAGAATGAGTCTAGCCTTTGTTATCTGACCTAGGAATGAGTCTAGCCTTGTTATCCGACCTAGGAATGAGTCTAGCCTTGTTATCCGACTCCAGAATGAGTCTAGCCTTGTTATCCGACCTAGAATGAGTCCTGTACTATAATAATCACCTACAATGAATGTCTGTATCTGTTATCCGACCTATGAATACCTGTCCTGCTACACCTATAAATGGAAAATATTCACACCATGGTCCTGACCTAGAATGAAATGCTCTAACTACATCGACCTAGAATGAAATGTTCATTCTGCCATCCGATCGAGAAATGAAACCAGCCTGTCATCCGGCCTGGAATGAGTCTTTTTGCCTGTTAACCGACCTGGTGGTGAAATCCACTATATCGGCCTGCAATGAGTCTATCCTGTTGGTCCGGCCTAATATCATCTGCTATCCGACCTGTATTGAGTCTGTCTGTTATCCATCCTAGAAATGAGTCTATGTTAGTCTTAGCATCATTCCAGAATGAAATCAGCCTTACATCCGACTGAATGAGTAGCCTTGTTATCCGACCTAGAATGAGTCTAGCCTTGTTATCCGACCTAGAATGAGTCTAGCCTTGTTATCCGACCTAGAATGAGTCTAGCCATATCCGACCTAGAATGAGCTCCAGCCTTGTTATCCGACCTAGAATGAGTCTAGCCTTGTTATCCGACCTAGAATGAGTCTAGCCTTGTTATCCGACCTAGAATGTGTCTAGCCTTGTTATCCGACCTAGAATGAGTCTAGCCATGTTATCCGACCTAGAATGAGTCTAGCCTTGTTATCCGACCTAGAATGAGTAGCCTTGTTATCCGACCTAGAATGAGTAGCCTTGTTATCCGACCTAGAATGAGTCTAGCCTTGTTATCCGACCTAGAATGAGTCTAGCCTTGTTATCCGACCTAGAATGAGTCTAGCCTTGTTATCCGACCTAGAATGAGTAGCCTTCTTATCCGACCTAGAATGAGTCTAGCCTTGTTATCCGACCTAGAATGAGTCTAGCCTTGGTTATCCTGACCTAGAATGAGTAGCCTTGTTATCCGACCTAGAATGAGTCTAGCCTTGTTATCCGACCTAGAATGAGTCTAGCCTTGTTATCCGACCTAGAATGAGTCTAGCCTTGTTATCCGACCTAGAATGAGTCTAGCCTTGTTATCCGACCTAGAATGAGTCTAGCCTTGTTATCCGACCTAGAATGAGTCTAGCCTTGTTATCCGACCTAGAATGAGTCTAGCCTTGTTATCCGACCTAGAATGAGTCTAGCCTTGTTATCCGACCGAGAATGAGTTCATTCCTTGTTATCCGACCTAGAATGTGTCTAGCCTTGTTATCCGACCTAGAATGAGTCTAGCCTTGTTATCCGACCTAGAATGAGTCTAGCCTTGTTATCCGACCTAGAATGAGTCTAGCCTTGTTATCCGACCTAGAATGAGTCTAGCCTTGTTATCCGACCTAGAATGAGTCTAGCCTTGTTATCCGACCTAGAATGAGTCTAGCCTTGTTATCCGACCTAGAATGAGTCTAGCCTTGTTATCCGACCTAGAATGAGAGTCTAGCCTTGTTATCCGACCGAGAATGAGTCTAGCCTTGTTATCCGACCTAGAATGAGTCTAGCCCTGTTATCCGACCTAGAATGAGTCTAGCCTTGTTATCCGACCGAGAATGAGTCTAGCCTTGTTATCCGACCTAGAATGAGTCTAGCCTTGTTATCCGACCTAGAATGAGTCTAGCCTTGTTATCCGACCTAGAATGAGAGTCTAGCTTTGTTATCCGACCGAGAATGAGTCTAGCCTTGTTATCCGACCTAGAATGAGTCGAGCCTTGTTATCCGACCTAGAATGAGTCTAGCCTTGTTATCCGACCTAGAATGAGTCTAGCCTTGTTATCCGACCTAGAATGAGTCTAGCCTTGTTATCCGACCTAGAATGAGTCTAGCCTTGTTATCCGACCTAGAATGAGTCTAGCCTTGTTATCCGACCTAGAATGAGTCTAGCCTTGTTATCCGACCTAGAATGAGTCTAGCCTTGTTATCCGACCTAGAACGTGTCTAGCCTTGTTATCCGACCTAGAATGAGTCTAGCCTTGTTATCCGACCTAGAATGAGTCTAGCCTTGTTATCCGACCTAGAACGTGTCTAGCCTTGTTATCCGACCTAGAATGAGTCTAGCCTTGTTATCCGACCGAGAATGAGTCTAGCCTTGTTATCCGACCTAGTCATTCTAATATTGTTATCCGGCCTAGAATGAACGTATAGCAAATATTAGACCAAACGAAGGAGTGGGAAGGAAGGAACGATGATTGAGTGATTAATAATAATAAAAAGGGGGGGGGGGCGAGAGGCTCGTTAGTCGAAAGCCGATAGAAGCCGAAGCCGACAATGGGAAGAAAGGCGATTTATCTTCGACTGAATCACCTGCTTTCTGCCGCCATCTTTTTTTTCTGATCTGTTTGTCTCTCCTATCCTCCCCTTCCCTCTTTCTACCTCTCCTCCTTCCCTACCCCTTCCTTTCCTCTTCCCGTCCTCTTCCCCCATTTACCATTCCCTCTTTCTACTTCTCCCTCCTTCTACTTCTCCCTCTTTCTACTTCTCCTCCTTCCCTACCCCTTCCTTTCCTCTTTTTCTATCTCTTCTCCTCCCCTTCCCTTCCCCTTCCCCCTTTCTACCTATCCCTCTTTCTACTTCTCCCCATCCTCTTCCCCCATTCTACCTCTCCCCCTCCCCTTCCCCTTTCCTACCTCTTCCCCTCCCCTTCCCTTTCCCCTTCCCCCTTTCTACCTCTCCCTCTTTCTACTTCTCCCCCTCCCCATCCCCCATCCAAGCTGCCCCTCCCCCCCATCCCCACCCTCCGCCCTCCCCTTTCACACCTTAACTTACCCTCCTACCCTCCACCCCTCCCCATCCTATTCTCCCCACCCGACCCTAATCTCTCCCAAGCTTTATACACTGGCTTTATAATCCGCCAATTAAACCCCATCATTAAGGATAATACAAGCATGATATTAAGGTGACTGATGGAGTGCCACTTGAAGGGAGACGGAATTGATGAACAGTCCCGAGTAGGCTCTTTCAATAGGCTCTTTTTGCGCTGCCGCTCCTGCGCAGAGGAATCTATTTTTTTTTTTTTTTTTTTAATTAATAGGTCTTGGGTTTTCTTTCTTTTTCTCTAGGTGTGTGTGGGGGGGGGGGGGGGGTATATATGGTTTTTCTTTTTTCTTTCTTTTTTCTTTGTTCGAGAGTCAATTGTGAGGATGATTTTTTTTTTTTTTTTTTTTTTGTGGGGGGGGGGGGGGGGGCAAAGAAGGGGTTGAAAGGAGACAGATGAGGGGAAGGAGATTGAATGTGTATGGTGCATAGGCAGATATACGCATACACACATACACTTGCATATACATAAACATGCTTGCGGACATACGCATACGCAATCGCGTATGAGTAGGAGGGAGGACAGAGAGACAGACGTATGTGCTTGTATGTGCTAATATATATATATATATATATATATATATATATATATATATATATATATATATATATATATATATAAATATGTGTATATATATACATATATATATATATATATATATATATATATATATATATATATATATATATATATGTATGTATGTATGTGTGTATATATTGATGTACCTCTATTCATAACTATGCCTGAATAAATGCATGTATGTATATACATGCATTTATATATGTATACATACATACACACATACATATATATATACATATATATATATATATATATATATATATATATATATATATATATATATTGTGTGTGTGTGTGTGTGTATGCATGTATGTATGTATACTTATATAAATATGTATATGCATACATACATTTATTCAGGCATAGTTATGAATAGAGATACATCAATATCACGAAGAACGAAAGCAAAGAAAAAAAGAAAAGCAGAAAGCTAAAAATCACCTTACCCCATCTCCCCTCCCCTCTCTCATTCTCCCTTCTTCCTCCCTCCATCCCCCTCCGCACTCCCCTTCTCCCTTCTTCCTCCCTCCTCCCATTCTCCCTTCTTCCTCCCTCCATCCCCCTCTGCACTCCCCTTCTCGCTTCTTCCTCCCTCCTCCCATTCTCCCTTCTTCCTCCCTCCATCCCTCTCTGCACTCCCCTTCTCCCTTCTTCCTCCCTCCTCCCATTCTCCCTTCTTCCTCCCTCCTTCCACCCTCCACCCTCCGCCCTCCCCTCCCCCCTTCTTCCTCCCTTTTCCCCTCTCTCATTCTCCATCCCCCCTCCTATTCTCCCTTCTTCCTCCCTCCTCCCCCCTCCCCTCTCCCATTCTCCATCCCCCCTTCCCGCTCTCATTCTCCCTCCACCCTCCCATTCTCCATTCTTCCTCCCTCCTCCCCCTCCCCCCTCCCTCTCCCATTCTCCCTTCTTCCTCCCTTTTCCCCTCTCCCCTCTCTCATTCTCCATCCCACCCTCCCATTCTCCCTTCTTCCTCCCTCCACCCCCCCCTCCCCTCTTTCATTCTCCATCCCCCCTCCCCCCTCCCCTCTCTCATCCTCCCTCCCCCCTCCTCCCCTCTCTCATTCTCCACCCCCCCCCTCCTCCCTTTCAGAGCCACCGCCACCTGTCATTTTCCTTTTGAAGTCATTCACTGCGAACTGATTTGATTATCCGAGATGACTTGGAAACTTTTTTTTTTTCTTTTATTGGGGCATTAGTGATTTGAATTTATTTTCTGTTTTTTTTTTTTTTTTTTTTTTTCTACCTTTCTGGTGAGGTCTGTTTGTCTCTGTCTGTTTCTCTCTCTCTCTCTTTCTCGTTCTCTTTCTCTTTCTCTCTCTCTTTCTCTTTCTTTCTCTCTCTTCCTCTCTCTCTTTCTCTTTCTCTCTTTCTCTCTTTCTCTTTCTCTCTCTCTCTCTCTCTCTCTCTCTCTCTCTCTCTCTCTCTCTCTCTCTCTCTCTCTCTCTCTCTCTCTCTCTCTCCGTCTCCCTATCTCTAGATCTTTTTATATCTCTATCTATCTATCTACATACCCCCTTCCTTCTCTCTCTCTATCCATCTATCTCTCAATCTATCTACCTATCTACCTGCCTACCTACCTACCTATATTCATCTATCTCTATCTGTTTATCTATCCCTCTTTCGGTCTCTGACGATCTCTGTCTATCTGTCATATGTTCAAATTCAAATTCAAATTCAAAAACTTTATTCCATAAATTACAATGGTGATGTATCTATTTATCTGTCTCTCCCTCTGTATATGTATATACGTATGGATAAATAGATAAATAGATAGAAATAGATAAATTTAGATGTGTGTGTGTGTGTATGTGTATGTGTATACATGTGTATATCTATATATAATCACACATACATATCGCCTCTCCCCTCCCGTCCCTTCCTTTAACACGCGCCTTCCCCGTCTCTCTCTCTCTCTCTCTCTCTCTCTCTCTCTCTCTCTCTCTCTCTCTCTCTCTCTCTCTCTCTCTCTCTCTCTCTCTCTCTCGCCTGTCTTTCTTAACTACTCTTCGTTAACTTCAAAGCTTTTATTATTATTTTCCTCTTTACTCCCCTTATCCCTACAGTGTCTCATCTCCCCTCTCTCCCCCTCCTTTTCTCCTTCCCGCCCTTACTTCATTGGCGTCCCCCCTTTCGTTCTTACCCTCCCTTACCCTCCCCCTCCCTTTCTCCCTTCCTCTCACCTTCCCCCTCTCCCTTACCCTCCTCCATCCTCCTTCCTCTCACCTTCTCTCTCATCCTCCCCCCTTCCGCCCTTTACTACCTTTACTCCTTCCCTCCCTCCCCTCCCACCTTCCCCCTCACCCTCCCCCCATTCCGCCCTTACCCTCCCTCCCCTCCCCTCCCACTTTCCCCCCCTCCCCCTCTCCCACCCTCTCGTCTTATCCGTGTAATATTCGAGAATTATTGCCTCTATAAAGGGGTGGAGTCGTCCGAAGAACGAGATTAACAGCGAATTTAGTGAGGTCCGTTTATTTTGTAGCCTGGGTTGACAAAGAGAGAGAGGGAGAGAGAGGGAGGGAGAGAGGGAGAGAGGGGATGGTGGAGAGAGAGGGGATGGGGAAAGAAAGAAAGACGGAGGGAGAGAGGGAGAGAGAGAGATGGAGACAGAAATAAAGAGGGAGATAGAGAAAGAATGATAATGAGAGAAAGTGAGAGTGAGAATGAGAAAGAAAGAAAGAAAAAGAATGAGAGAGAGAGGTAATGTGTGTGTGTATAAATATATAAATATATATATATATATATATATATATATATATATATATATATATATATGCAGACATACATATAGATATACAAACACATAAATATATTTAGATACAGGCAATTAGGGGGAGAAGAGCTAGAGGGGGTGGGGGTAGATTCGGAAGATCCCAGACAGTCAATTATTAAAAAGAAGTGACTTTGGAGGCAATCGTACTGCCTTTATGGAAGTGAAGCCACGGAAATATATATATATATTCGTCTATGTGAAATATATAATCGGCTTTAATACTTGAGTCTTTTTTCATTATTTTTGTTCCACCCGCTTTTGAAAATGGAGTTGTTGAAATATATAAAAAGAAAAAAAAAGAAAAGAAGAAAATAAAAGAGATGATGATTATGCACTATTGTCACAGGAATCAATATTGTTATCTTTGTTGATATCATGATAGTGAACAAATAATATGATTATCTCCATGGTAACTGAATTAAAGTCAAAGTGTATTTGAATCTTTAAAAGAGATTTAATGAAGACATAAAGCTCTCCGTCTAAAAAAATAGAATATTAATGATGATAATAATAATAACAAAAATGGTAAGAAAATTATATTAATAGTCAATGTAAAACCAACTCATAAATATAAAACGTTAACCTAAAAACCGTTATTACCCCCCTCTCCCCCTCCCCCGTCCCCTACCCCTCCTCCTTCTATTCTTTCGTTAAACCGTCTTCTCTCTTCTCCTTTTTTTTATTTTTTTTTTTTTTTGTATTTTCTCACTTTATCTTCATCTTCGCGTTAATGTCTTGGCGGTCAGTCGATCGACGCTATTTAGATAAAGGTTTTAGATGTTTGCGGAAGGGGAAGGGGAAGGGAAGGAGGGGAGAGGGGGGATATGGAGGAAGGGTGTGGGGGGGTATGGGAAAGTGTGTATGTGTGTGTGGGGGGGGGGGAATGGGGTATGGGAAAGTGTGTGTTAGGGGGGGGGGTAAATGGGGTATGGGAAAGTGTATGTGTGTGGGGTAATGGGGTATGGGAAAGGGGGGAGTAATGGGTAGAGGTTGAAAAAGACCCATTTGCCAAGATCAAATAGCATTTCGCTTTGTCTTCCCCGTAGAACTCGTGTTGCAATCGGTATCTTCGTTGCATTGCAAGTGACACGGCGCTAGGGTAGTGGTTCTCAAAGTGTGTGCCGCCATTATCTCCTTGGTGTGCCGCGAAAATAATATGATTTTGATAGGTTTCGAGAATTCCTCACACTGAGAATATGTCTAAGACTATAGTCTGAGACTATATATGTGTATATATATATATATATATATATATATATATATATATATATATATATATATATATGTGTGTGTGTGTGTGTGTGTGTGTGTGTGTGTGTGTGTGTCTGTGTGTGTGTGTGTGTGTGTATGTGTGTGTGGGTGGGAAAGAAGGAAAAGAAACATGGAAGGTAGACAGGTAGGTAGGTTTGTAGGTAAGCAGGTAGTATTTCAGCTTTTTAATCTCTCTCTCTCTCCCTCCCTCTCCCTGTCCCACTTCCTCTACCTCCATCCCTACTCCCTCTCCTACTCACCCTCTTTCCCTCCCTCTCTCATCTCCTCCCTCCCTCCCTCCCTCCTTCTCCCCCTCCCTCTTTCCCCCCTCTCTCTCCCCACTCCCACCTCTCTCCTTCTCTCCCTTCCACTCTCCCATCCCCCCTCCCTCCCTCTTTCCCTCTCCCTCTCTCCCCCTCCCTCTCTCTTTAAGGGCTATTAAGCAGTCCGCGCAAACAAGCGGGTGTATCAGATGGCGGGAAAACCACACAGCGGGTTTGTTAGATGTCTTCGCGTATCGATTCCGATGTTCCTTTGTTTCGGATTCTGGTGTTTGATCTTCATGGCTTTCGCTCACTGCCTTTCCTTCTCCTCCCCCCCCCTCCTCCTCCCCACGATCGCGCTGCTGCCTCGTCCACGGGCGTCGCGGGCGTCGGCGGGCGTCACGGGCGTCCCGGGCGTCGCGAGGTTGGTTGGCTTAGCTGGTTATATATTTGTCTGTTTGTCTATCGATTTGGGAGTCTGTGTCTTGCGTTGTGTGGCTATGTGTGAGTGAGTTGTAACTTTGATGAGCTGTATCTTTTTGTCTGTTTATGGATGTGACGGGTTGGGTTAACAAGCGCTGAGGTATGCGCAATGCTAGCTCGCTCGCTCGCAAGCATGCACGCATGCACATACACACACACACGCATTCTATCTGTTTGTCTATCTATCTATCTATTTCTATCTCTCTATCTCTCTCTCTCTCTCTCTCTCTCTCTCTCTCTCTCTCTCTCTCTCTCTCTCTCTCTCTCTCTCTCTCTCTCTCTCTCTCTCTCTCTCTCTCTCTCTCTCTCTCGCTCTCGCTCTCTCTCTCTCTCTCTGGCTCTGTCTCGCTCTCTCTCTCTCTCTCTCGCTCTCTCTCTCTCTCTCTCTCTCTCTCTCTCTCTCTCTCTCCGACTCCCTCCCCCTCCCCCTCCTCCTCCTCCCCCCCTCCCCATCCCAAGAAAGGCTTGCCCATGAATCAAGTCCTTCAATAAATAATCTGAATGTTGATGTAAACGTGATATTAAAGTTGTATCACGGGGTGTTTTCCTCCCCCCTCCCTCCCCCCCCCCCTCTCCCCCACCGCCAAAAAAAAGAAAAGGAAAATATTTCGTTTTTCTTCAGTCCAATTTCACATAAAGTCCCGATTTGGATTATCCTCCGGCCACGCTCGATGATGTGTGATGTGTGTTTGTTTGTTTTGTTTGTTTGTTTGCCCCCTTCGTTTTTCTCTTTTGTGATTTTTTTTTATCAGCTCGGAATTGCAATGATCAACAATGAAGCTACAAGGTTGCAGAGTGTTTGCACCTGCTTCGATGTTGGATGGGCGTGTTTTTTTTTTTTTTTTTTTTTTTTTTTTTTTTTTTTTTTTTTTTTTTTTTTTTTTTTTTTTTTTTTTTTGTTTTTGTTATTTTTGTGACGTTTTTCTTCTACCTTCTTGATGTTCCCTTATTCGTATTTGTTTGTTTGTGATTATCTTCATCTGTCTATTATGTCCTTTATTTAGATCTGTTGCGTGATTTTCTACGTAGCTATCTATCAGAATTGGTCTTTGGATTTCTTTGCCTGTCTGTCTA
>BOPN01003904.1:37500-40000 GCA_017312705.2 Penaeus japonicus | reverse complement strand
ATTTTCTCCATAAATTCTTATCTTTTATCTATAAAAAGATACTAACTTTCTATACAAATAACCTTTAACATATCGTAAATATTAACACCCTGCAAAACAACAATCTTTCAATAAAAAAAAAGAAATCACGCAACTTTCAACTGTTCCCAATTGCAATTCAACTAATGAAGACATCGTATTCAAACACTTCAGCGGCTTTATCACCTGAACGTATCTTGCACAGAAGACCATTAACTCAAAGAAATAATTACAGACGAATCTGACTCGATTTCGAAAAAAAATATGAAGACATTTCTGGACTCGGCCATGCGTGGGTATTCCCAAAAGATCTGTTTATTTCCTTCTCTCTCTTATATATACATTTACTCCTCCTTCCCCCCTCTCCCCCTCTTCTGTTTCTTTTTCTTCCTCTTTTATTTTATTTTCTGTTGTTCTTTTATTGTTTTTTTTGTCTTTGTCTCTCCCTCATCCTCATTTTTCTTCTCCATCACCACCACCTCCTCCTCCTTCTACTTTTTCTCCACCTCCTATTCCTCCTTCTTCTCCCGATCCTTTTCCTTATTCTCCTTTTCCTCCTCCCTCTTCCTATTCTTCTCCTTCTTTTTATCCTCCTCCTTCTCCTCCTCCATTTCCTCCCACTCCTCCTCCTCCTCCTTCTTTCCCTTCTCCCTCCCCACCTCCTCCCTCTCCACCTCCTTCCCTATCCACTCCCTCACCCCCTTACCCACCTCCCCCTCTACCTCCCACCTCCACCTCCCTCCTCCCTCCCTCCACCTCCCCCCTTCACCTTCCCCCCTCTCCTCCCCCCCTTCCCTAAGCCGCCAAGAAGGTCACGAAGGAAGGCACCTACATCAGTTTGAGAAGTCCACGAGAACCCGAATCAGCCAAGAATCAAGTGTCACTCCACACAATGTCTATTCAACCGTCAAACACCTTGCATCCCAGCGTTCGAAAACGTGTCTTCGGGGCTTCGAGTTTTGAGGTTCTCTTTATTTATTTTTTTGAATCGTTTTCTTTTTTCTTTTTTTCTTGCTTTTTTCGAGTTTGTGGGTTTTCTCTCTTTTTCTTGTTTTTTTTTTTATCTCGCCTTTTTCTTTTCTTTTTCATACTTTTCTTTATTTTTCTTTAATCATTGATTTAGTTTCCTTGTCATTGTATTTTACTTTTCAAACGTCTTTTATCTTCTTTTACCATTTATAAAAATAGTCGTTTTGAATCTCTCTATCTATCTATCTATCTCTATCTCTATCTCTCTATATATATGTATATAATATATATATATATATATATATATATATATATATATATATATATATGTATATATATATATATATATATATATATATATATATATATATATATGTATATATGTATATATATATATATGTATATATATATATATATATATATATACATCTCTCTCTCTCTCTCTCTCTCTCTCTCTCTCTATATATATATATATATATATATATATATATATATATATATATATATATATATATATCTCTCTCTATCCTTCTCTTTCTCTCTCTCTCTCTATCTATCTCTCTCCATCTCTCTCTCTCTATCTATCTATCTATCTATATCTATCTATCTATCTATCTATCTATCTCTCTCTCTCTCTCTCTCTCTCTCTCTCACTAATGCGTGTATATTGTGTGTATATGTATGTATAACCCAGCTGTGTGGCAGCAGCTGGCATGGCTGTATGTGTAGCCTTGTATTGTTTGTCTGTTTTGTTTGTAACCTTAGCAATAATAACTATGTAATACATTAACAACCATGTACATGTGATATATATGTATATGTATATATGTATGGCTTATGCTAATAATAGCCAATATATGTAATAACCTTATATATATATAAATATGTGTGTAGTATGTATATGTATTATAATAATATGTAATAATAATAGCCATAATATGTACTTGTATGTGCATGTGTAACAGCAATAGCCAACTTCTAACAGCCAGCAACTGTGTATTGTATGTATGTATATGTATGTATGTATGTATATGTGTGTATATGTATGTATGTATATGTAACGTGTATGTATATATATATATATATATATATATATATATATATATATATATATATATATATATATATATATATATATATATATATATATATATATGGCACGTTTAACGGGTTTTCTCACGCTTTCTCTATTTTTTTTTTCTTTTATTTTCCTCTTATTCATATTTTATTCATTTTTCTCTCTTTCTCCTTTCGGTGACAGATGCTTTGTTGACATCACTGGGATTATTGATAGCAACGATGATGATGTTGATGTTGATATTGCAAATACCGTTTTGTCGATATTCACAAGTCATGATGCAACAGTTGTACGTATTCAGCAACATGCAATTATGAATATATAAATCTATAAAGCAAAAAGGGATATCTTATGGGCTTTGAAAGTATGTGAAAGAATATAGTATATATTATAGAGTATATATTATATTTATATATATACATATATATATATATA
>BOPN01003904.1:7500-12500 GCA_017312705.2 Penaeus japonicus | reverse complement strand
GGAGATGGATAAAGGGAGATTGAGAGAGAGAGAGAGGATGAGTGAGAAAGAAATATTGAGAGAGAGAGGGGCAGGGGAGAGGAAGATGGAGAAAGGGAGATTGAGAGAGAGAGAGAGAGGATGAGCGAGAAAGAAAGATTGAGAGAGAGAGGGGTAGGGGTGAGGGAGAGGGAGAAAGGGAGATTGAGAGAGAGAGGGAGAGGGAGAGGGAGAAAGGGAGATTGAGAGAGAGAGATTGAGAGAGAGAGAGGATGAGTGAGAAAGAAATATTGAGAGAGAGAGGGGTAGGGGAGAGGGAGAAAGGGAGATGGAGAAAGACAGATTGAGAGAGAGAGGGAGTGAGTCCGCACTCCGGAGTGGTCGGTTTTTCGGCAGAGTGGATGAATGTGGGTGAGCTGGTTGACTCTCTTTTGTTTGTTTGGGGTGTTTCTTGTGGTTTTGTTTCCCCCCTCTCCCTCTCCCACTCCCTCTTTCTCTCTCAATGTCTCGATCTCCCTTTCTCACTCTCCCTTACCCCTCTCCCTCTCTCTCTTAATCTTTCTTTCTCATCATCTCTCTCTTTCAATCTCTCTTTCTCCATCTCCCTTTCCCCCTCTCCTCCTCTCCCCCTCCTCAATCTTTCTTTCTCCCTCTTTCTCTTTCTGTCCACTCTTTCTGTCATCTCTCTCTCTCTCTCTCTCTCTCTCTTCTCTTATATATATATATATATATCATATATATCCACATATATAACATAAATATATATATCCCTTATATATGCCATATCATATATCCATATTATATATATATTCTCTCAACTCTCTCTCTCTCTCTCCCTCTCCCTCTCCCTCTCCCTCTCCCTCTCCCTCTCCCTCTCCCGCTCCCTCTTTCTCTCTGCTCATTGATTCTAATTCTTTCCGACTGCTAGTTCCGTGCACCGCCATTGATAGTATCAGCAATCGGTGAAAGTAAGGTCATTAATTATGAATGGGGAATGACGTCATCACGTAAAACTCGTATTTAGATTTGCGTTGCAATGTTGAAAACAAAAATTAAATGCAAGGAAGAGTAAGGAGGATGGAAAGAAATAAAGATTGGAAGTTTTTTTTGTTGTTGTTGTTTTGTTTGTTTAATCATGATAGGTTGTTGGTTGCTTTTGTTTTTTTGTTGTTGTTTGTTGAGTGGGTCTTGATGTTTATTGATTGTTGTTGTTTTGGTGAATGATGACTTTGGGTTGTCGATGAGTTTTCTTTTTTTTTTCTTTTATTTCTTTTATTTACTGCTTACTGAGTTTGTGTAGTGTTTTTGCGTCTCCCTTTTGAATTCTGAGTTCCTGTGTGTTTGTTTTTTTGTTTGTGGCGTTTATGAAAATGATGCAGACGATATAACTTTGGTTGTGATGGTGATTTTGATTGTAATTACAATAATGATGATGAAGAGGAAGAGGATGAAAATAGTAATGATAAGCCTAACAATGTCAGTATTAACAAAATTAATGTTGATCATAATAATAATGATAATAATTATAATGATAATAATATCTGATTATAATAATAATGATAATAATATCTGATTATAATAATAATGATAAACATCACGATAATGATGATATTGGTAATAATAATAATAACAATGAAAATAATGAGAATAACAACCATTATAACAATAGCTATGATAATAATGATAATAGTCATAAGTATAACAGAAAAGATAATACCCAATGATAATAAAAAAAACAACAACACGAAAACACAATCCACATTAAAAAACCGACAAACACAAAAAGGGGTTAAGCAGAAAGGCCAGGAAACAGCAGGACCACGGAAGGTCAGACAGTAGACAGGGCAGTAGGTATGTAAACAGTAGGCAAGATAAGCAGACAATTAGCCAGATAAGCAGGTGAGATAAAACGGGTACCTGTTTACATCGCGAGCATGTAGGTCTTGTAGTCCGGCAGGCTGTGTCATGTCAGGCTGACAGACGTGACACCAGCCTGTCATGTTCTTCGGGGGAGTGAGGAAGGAGGGGTAGGGTTGGGGGGATAGGGTAGGGGTGGGGGGGAGATGGTGTGCCGTCTTTCTCATGGCCTGGGGTTGTCTGGAAGGAAGGAAGGAGGGGGGGTGGATAGGGGAGGGAGTGGGGAGGGAAAAGGAAGGGAGGGAGGGGAGGGTGAGGGTATGGTGGGAGGAGGGGGGTAAAGATGAGGGTTGGATGGAAGTGAAGGAGGGGTATTTTTAGGGTATGTGTGTGTGTGTGTGTGTGTGTGTGTGTGTGTGTGTGTGTGTGTGTGTGTGTGTGTTGGTATGGGTGGATGTATAAAAAGTATGCTTTCGTGTGAGGAAGAGAGAAGTGAAAAGAGAGAGGGAGAATGATAAGAAGCAAAAGAGAGAGAGAAAGAGAGAGAGAGAGAGAGAGAGAGAGCATGAGAGAGAGAAAGAGAAAGAAAGACAAAGAAAGCAAAAAGAAGGAGAAAAAACAAAAGAAACGAGAGAAAGACAGAGAAAGAAAAAAAAGAAATAAAAAAAGAGAAAGAGAGAAAGACAGTTAAGTATGTATGTTGGGTAGGGGTAGGGGTAGGGGAAGGGGAAGGGGTAGGGGAGGGAGGTAGGGCAACAAGGATCCAAAAACTTGAAAAAATCGTTCGTGTTTATTCACAGTCCATAGAACACGGGGAAGACAATACCTTTCTTAAGTGTATTTGCTCAAGAGAAGAACTCCTTCTCCCTCTCCTTCCTCCCCCCCCTTTTGCTCCCCTTCTCCCTCCCCTCCCCCTTTCTCCCTCTCCTTCCTCCCCCTTTTTGCTCCCTTTCTCCCTCTCCTTCCTCCCCCCTTTTGCTCGCCTTCTCCCTCCCCTCCCCCTTTCTCCCTTTCCTTCCCTCTTCCTCCCCCCTTCCCCCTCTTCTCCCTTTCCTTCCCTCGTCCCTCTCCTTCCTCACCCCTTTTTCCCCCTTCCTGTACTTCCTCCCCCCTTCCCCCTCTTCTCCCTTTCCTTCCCTCTTCACTCTTCTTCCTCCCTCCTCTTATTTCTTTCTTCCACCTCTCTCCCTCTCTCTTTCCCTCTCCCCCCCTTTCTCCCCCTTCTCCCTCTCCTTCCTCTCTCTCCCCTTCCTCCCTCCACTCCTCTCCTTTCACGCTTCCACCTCTCTCCCTCTCTCTTTCCCTCTCCCCCCTTCCTCCCTCTCCCCTCTCCTCCCTCTCCCTCTCCTCCCCACCGCTTCTCTCTTTGTCTCCTGCTCTTCCTCCCTCGCGAAGAACAAGGGGGAAGCAAGTGGTCGGAATCTTGGAAGAAAGAGAAAAGACGCTATTCAAGGAGACAGGTGGAAAGTCAACGTCAGCTGTGTGTGTGTGTGTGTGTGCGTGTGTGTTTGTGTGTCTGTTTTTTGTTTTTTGTTTTTTGTTTTTTGTTTTTTTGCTAATGCTGTTTTATTTGCTGATTATTTTTTGAAATTTCGTTTTGCTGGAGAGAGATAAAGGGAGAGAGGGAAGGGGAAAGGGAGAGGGAGAGGGAGGGGGAGGCAGGGGGTGAGGGAAGGGGGAGAGTGGGAGAGGCGGAGGAATCTTCCTTTCTCTTCCTGCTTTTCTTTTTCCTTTTTCTGCTTTTCCTCCTCCTCCTCCTCCTCCTCTCATTTCTCCTCTTTTAGTTCCCTTTTCCTAATTCCCTCTCACCCCCTTCTTCTCTTTTTACTCCTCCTTCTCCACCTCCTTCACCTCCATTTCCCTTACCTTCCGTCCCCTCTTCCTCCTTCACCTCCTTCTTCTCTTCTTCCACCTCTTCTTCTTCCCCCCCTCCACTTCCCCCTCCTCCTATTTACCCCTCCTCCCACTCACCTCTCCTCCCCCTTTCCTCCTTAAACCTCCTTCCCCTCTCCTCTCCTCCCCCTCTCCCCTCCTTCCCCTCGCCCCTCCTCCCACTCACCTCTCCTTCCCTCTCCCACTCGCCCCTCCTTCCCCTCGCCCCTCCTCCCACTCACCTCTCCTCCCCCTCTCTCCCTCGCCCACCCTCCCACTTACCTCTCCTCCCCCTCTCCCCCTCGCCCCTCCTTCCCCTCGCCCCCCTCCCCCCCTTTCCCCCCCCTCCCCCTCGCCCTCCTTCCCTCGCCCACCCCCCCTTTCCTCTTTCCCTCCCACTCCCTCGCCCATCCTCCCCCTCTCCCCCTCGCCCCTCCTTCCCCTCGCCCACTCATCCCCCTCCCCCTCTCCCCCTCGCCCCTCCTTCCCCCCCTCCTCCCCCTTCTCCTCCTCACATCTCCAGGGCAAATAAGCAGCGTTTCTGTAAATCGGCCAAATATTTCGTCTTTGTAATGAAGATAAGTAAACACAGCTGGCTTACCTCGGCAGCAGACCCGTCTCACGCAGCAGTAGGACGCACGCACGATTTATGGCCGTTCGTTGCGTGTGTGTGTGTGACCGAGGGGGGGGAGCGTGGGAAGGGTGTGTGAGGGTGGGGAGTGGGGAGTGGGAAGGGTGTGTGCGTGTATGTGTGTGTGTGTGGGGGGGGAGTGGGAAGGGTATGTACGCGTGTGGGGAGGGTAGGGGGGGGAAGAGTGTTTGCGTGTGTGTGGGGGGGGAGAGTAAGTGTGTGTGGAGTGGGAAGTGTGTGTGCGTGTGTGGGAAGGGTGTGCGTGTGGAGTGGGAAGGGTGTGGGCGTTTTTTTATGTGTGGGGAGTGGGAAGTGTGTGTGTGTGTGTGAATGAATGTGATTGTTGTTATCTCATTTCATTTTTAGAAAGCGAGATATATATGGATATAGATAGCCTGCTAGATAGATACAGACGTCGATATATCAGTACATACGGTTGTGATCATGACTCACTCTCTCTCTCTCTCTCTCTCTCTCTCTCTCTCTCTCTCTCTCTCTCTCTCTCTCTCTCTCTCTCTCTCTCTCTCTCTCTCTCTCTCTCTCTCCCTCTCCCTCTCCCTCTCCCTCTCCCTCTCCCTCTCCCTCTCCCTCTCCCTCTCTCTCCCTCTCTCTCCCTCTCCCTATCCCTCTCCTTTCCTCTCTGTCTCTCTCTCTCACTCCC
>BOPN01003903.1:139778-142725 GCA_017312705.2 Penaeus japonicus | reverse complement strand
CACACACACACACACACACACACACACACACACACACACACACACACACACACACACACACACACACACACACACACATGTAGAGGTAAAGAAGGGAAAAACGTATTTTCCTACAAAACTCATTGCCTGTAAAGGAAGTCACTCGGTGAAGAAAGATTTATGAGACAAGAAATAGAAAAAAAGAAAGAAAGAAAGATAAAAAAAGAATATATATATATATACATATATATATATATATATATATATATATATATATATATATATATATATATATATATATATAAATCCCTTTTTCGAAGGATTTTCAAAAGCGACACATAAGGATTTAATTATTTTGTTGTCCCTTAACCAAGAAGCAAAAAGCAAAATTACCCCTTGACGCTGTGACCTACAGTTATCGTGCCCCGGGGATTAACGTCCTAACACCCACTTCCCCTGTCTTCATTCTCCTTCATTCTCCCTTTCCTCTTCTTTTTCGTCCTTTTCCTTTTCTCCTCATTCTGCACCCATTCTTCCTCGCCCTTCTCATTTTTCTTTTTCTTTTTCTTCTTCCTCCTTCTCCTCCTCCACCTTCTCCACACCCATTCCTCCTCCTCTTTCTCCTTCTTTGCACCCATTTCTTCTCCTCCTCCTCCTCTTACTCCCGCTCCCTATCTTCCTCATTCCCCTTCTCTCCTTTACCCATTATCTCAAATTCTCCTACTACTCTCCCTCATTCTCCTCCTCCTCTTACTACTCTCTCTCCTTCTCCTCCGTCTCCTCCCCTCCTCCTTCTCCTCCTCTTTCTCCTCTTCCTCAACTTTCTCCCCCTCTTCCTCCTCCTCCTTTTCCTTCTCCTCCTTATTTCTCTCTCTTCCCAAAAATCATCAGTATCCCTTTCCCTCTTTCCCTAAGCTATCGACACCTCCCCCCTACCCACCCACCCATCACCACTCACATTCCCCCACACCCCCCGTGACCTATGGATCTGATATTTCATTACTCTCTCTCTCTCTGTCTCTGTCTCTGTCTCTCTCTCTCTCTCTCTCTCTGTCTCTCTCTGTCTCTCTCTCATTGTCCCTTACTTTACTAATCTTATACATATTACTTCCTACCGTCCCCCTAAAAGTTAACAATGTAGAGCAGGTGCTTAGGCGATGCTGTACGCTCGGGCTATAAACGCATGAATCGGCGAGTCTATAAGCCCGAAAAACAATTTCGCAGCGGGAACGTAATAGGACGAGGATCAAATCGCATGTAGAAGCGCCGTCAATTGGCCGAGCTTGGACAATTTATGCAAAGAGTATATTTAGTCGTGGTAAGAGAAGAATGGGAAATGTCTGAAGGATACAGAGAGAGAGAGAGAGAGAGAGAGAGAGAGAGAGAGAGAGAGAGAGAGAGAGAGAGAGAGAGAGAGAGAGAGAGAGAGAGAGAGAGAGAGAGAGAGAGAGAGAGAGAGAGGAATAAGTGAGAGGTGTATCATTACCATATCCTTTTCATACAAGACAGTGTGTTTCATACATACTGTATATAACGATTAGCCCGAACCGAAATCTTCGGCGACATCACAGACCACTGAAGAAAGACACAAATAAAGACGAAGAAGATCAAATAAGAAGACAAAGAAAATAAATGACGAATGGACAATGAGATGAAAAAAAATCAGAAGCATAAGATCCTCCCCCCCCCCCCTAAAAAAAAGGATCGGATCTCATGTAGGGCGGTCAATTGGTTGTTGATCCTGGAGTAGGTTCTGGGCAGAGCGGCGGGGGGGCGGCACCCCCGGCGTCTCAGACAAAGCCACGTCATGTTCCTTATTGCTGAGCTCGCCCAGACGGGGGTAAATTCTATTGATTTTGGACTTTTCAAATTGGTTAGCCGTTTTATGCTTATTATATCCATCGGGCAACGCGGATACCCCCCCCCCCTCTCATATCCCTTTCTTATTCTTATTTTCATCATTATCTTTTTTTTCTTTCTTTTTCTTCATTCTTTCGTCTTCCTCCTTGTCGATTTGAAGAGGTTAAGCTTTGTCTTGCCGCCTACTTAAGGGGTGAATATCTCATCTTGGAAATTAATAAATGATAATATAATGTAAACAGCTAATGACCGCCTGGGGGAGAATGGGAAGGAGGGAGGGAGGGAGGGAACCAGGGAGGGAGGGAGGGAGGGTAGCAGAGAGGGAGGGAGGGAGGGAGGGAAGGAAGGAAGAGAGACGTTGAGAGGAGGACGAAGGGAGGGAGGGAAGTAGGGAGGAAGAGACAGACGGAGGGAGGGAGGGAAAGAGAAGGAGGAGAAGAAAGAGGAAAAAGGAGAAAGGATTGGGAAGGAGGAAAGAAGGAAGAAGGGGGAGATGATGGGAAGGGAGTGAAGGAAGATCCAGGGAGGAAGGGCATGGGTAGGGTGAAGGGTAGGGAGAAGTGGGAGAAAGAGCTATGTGTTGGCAAAGGGGGGAGGGGAGAAGGTAGTGCGGGGAAGGGAGAGGAAGGGAAGAAAAGGAAAGGAGGGGGGGGGGGGGAGGAGAGGAAGGATGGAGGAGGGAAGATGAAAGAGGGATGAAGGGAGTTAGGTACAGGGAAGGAGACTGGGGGGAGCCGAGAGGGGGAGAGGGGGAGAGGAGAGAGGGGTGTGGGGGGAAGGTGGGGTCGGGGTAGGGGGAGAGGAGACAGAAGGAGCAGGGGAGCGGGTAGGGGGAGAGGAGGGAGGAGGGGGTAGAGGGACGAGACCGCGCGTGGAGTTCATTAGAGATAAACGTTGGTAATTTTGATTTAAGACCCGGTAACTGGGAATGGGGTTTAACGTTCACTTCGCCTCATTACGAGACGCGCGCAGACGAATAACAAATAAGCCCCGATCACACCACACGCCTCGGTCGATGGGGTGGAGGACGCCCACCCGCCCGAACACCCGCCAGCCCGCCTGCACGCCCACCCGCTTGTCTCACGCCCATCTCACGTCCGTCACACAC
>BOPN01003903.1:107278-109778 GCA_017312705.2 Penaeus japonicus | reverse complement strand
GCATAGGTGGAGGAGGAGGAGGAGGAGGAGGACGAGGAGGAGGAGGACAACTGGCGATGATGCAGATGCAGATGATGATGATGAAGAAGAAAATGACGATAGATATAAAGAAGGAGGAGAGCAAGTAAATGATAGAAGGAGAAGAAGAAACGAAAAGAGAACATCCTCAGCAAAGGAAAGAAGGGTGACCACAGGATGAGAAAAGGGAGAGAGCAAAGAGTGCAACGAGTAAACCCACTTTTCGCCGTTGCAATCCGCATGTTGCAGCGCCCGAGGCAAGCGAGGCTCATTAACTTGTGCTTTTGGAGATGAAGAAGACGATGGTGATGATGATGATGATGATGATGGTGGTGATGATGATGATGGTGGTGGCGATGGTGATGGTGATAGTGATGATGATGGCGATGGTGATGGTGATAGTGATGATGATGATGATGATGGTGGTGATGATGATGATGGTGATGATGATGATGGTGGCGGTGGTGATGGTGGTGGTGATGATGATGATGGTAATGATGATGATGATGGTGATGATGATGATGGTGGTGATGATGATAGTGATGATGCTGATGATGGTGGTGGCAGTGGTGATGGTGGTGGTAATAATGATAATGATGATGGTGGTGATGATGATGATGGTGATGATGATGGTGATGATGATGATGATGATGGTATTGATGATGATGATGATGGTGGTGATGGTGATGATGGTGGTGGCGATGATGATGGTGATGATGATGATGATGGTGATGATGATGGTGATGATGATGATGATGATGGTGGCGGCGATGATGATGGTGATGATGATGGTGATGATGATGATGGTGGTGGCGATGATGATGATGATGGTGATGATGATGATGATGATGATGATGATGATGATGATGCTGATGATGGTGGTGGCAGTGGTAATGGTGGTGGTAATAATAATAATGATGATGATGATGAGGATGATGATGAGGATGATGATGATGATGAGGATGAAAATGAAGATGAAGATGATGATGGAGCAACAGTGAACAGTATGTTTTATAAGGAAACTTCAGCTCCTGGAGTCAATCAGTGTCTTGGGGTGTGTTAGGGAAGAAGAAATAGAAAGAGGAGATGGACACAACATGAAAAGAAAGGGAAAGCGAAAGAGAGCAGGGCTGATGGAGAAAAAGAGAGACAGACAAAGAGACAGAGTGCGAGCGAAAGATATATATATATATATATATATATATATATATATATATATATATATATATAGAGAGAGAGAGAGAGAGAGAGAGAGAGAGAGAGAGAGAGAGAGAGAGAGAGAGAGACATAGACAGAGAAAGAGAAAGAAAGAGAGAAAGAGAGACATAGACAGAGAGAGAGAAACAGACAGAGAGAGAGAGACAGAAAGAGAGAGAGAGAGAGAGAGACATAGACAGAGAGAGAGAGAGATAGACAGAGAGAGAGGGGGTGGAGAATGGGGAGAGAGAGAGTAAGAGACAGAGAGAGACATAGACAGAGAGAGAGAAAGAGAGCGAGAGCCTGAGGTAAGCACAGTTCGTTAACTCATGCTTGGCGTTTCGATGTCCGTTCGCTTTTTGATGAGCATCGTTAAGCGCAGAGCAGGTTGACTGATGATCTTAATGGCACCACCGATGCTAATGGCGGTAATAAAAATGATAATATTGATAATAACGACTCCTATGACATTTATTGTTATATAATAAGAACAGGAACGATAACGCAAGAGACATAAACATTGACGATAACTGTAGCAACAATGATTGCTCTGATGATAGTAAGATTTATCGTAATATTGCAGTTTACTATAGCTGATGCTACTGTTGTTGCATTGATGATGGTGATCACTATGAAGGCTCTGATATCAAGGTTGATGATGTTGATGAGAATGAGAATGGCAGTGACGATGATAGAATGTTAATAGTAACAACAATAATAATGATAATAACAATGATAATGATAATTATTATTATCATGAAGATGATGATAACAATGAGAGTGATAAAAACTATATTAACAATAAATGCAACAAGGAAAACAACAACAAAAATGATATTGATAATACAATAGTAATGATAATGATAATGATGATGATAATGATGATAGTAATCAAGATAATGATAATAAAGATGATAATAATAAGTATAATGATAAAAATAATAATGATAATAATAATTTAAAAAAATAAATAATAATAATAATAATAATATAAAGTGATAATGGTAATAACTTTGATAATGATATCTATGATGATAGTAACAATAAAACACAACACAAATGAAATATATAAAACCAAAGAACAAAGAATGATGAAAAAGAATGGCAAAAGATTGCAGAGATGATAGCAATGACGATAGTAATAAACATCAAACTGCTGCAGACATAATTAATTTCTTGTGTTTACCAAGTACGTGATCTTTAGGAGGGAATGAACAAGAGGTAATAAGTATCTAATTATCATATTTAGAATCGAAGGTTAATGAAAATGTTAAAGGTAATGACA
>BOPN01003903.1:99778-102278 GCA_017312705.2 Penaeus japonicus | reverse complement strand
AATTAAAGAGGCCATGTAATATGATCATAACCACCTCCTCCTTGCATATAAGTAAAAGCCTTAACGACCTCCGCCTCCGCTAAACCCGCCTTGACTCGCCGGCCAAGACCCTCAGGAATGTCACCTTGACAGGCACACTCATCACGACAAATGATAATGGAAAGTCTGGCACCGCGGACCACGGTTACGTCCCTGGCGTTCGCTCTGGTGCTCGTCCTCTGCCGTGTCTCAGTTCTTCGTTGTGTTCGTACTGTGTTGTAATCAGTCCTGATGGCAGATGGTAAGCTATTTATTTTTCTCCCAACTACATACGTTTCTACCATCCACCAAACACCCTCGAGCTAAATAAAAACATTAAAAAACACACACACGAACATACAGCAACCACAGCGCGGCCGGAACAAGAGGTGACACCCCCTCCCCAAACCCAGCGTCCCCCTGGCGGCGGGGCGAAGAACCGAACCCCGAGGCGAGCTCGTAACACAGCGAGGGTTCGAACTCCCGCCGGGCTGTGGCTGCCCAGGCGACATCTCTGACAAAATACTGGACCAAAAGAGCGATTCTGTATTGTACCGGGGAGCCTTGTAAGATGCAGCGATGTGTCGGAACCATGAGCGAGTACGGAAAGGTTAACGTATGATTGAAGGCTTTTGTTTACTCGCGCTTCTCGGTGTTTGCGATTCGAATCTCACCGGTTTGTTTGTCCCAAGCACGGTGTAGCGATTTGCTGAAGCTTGCGCTGGCTTCGAAAGAAGACGAATGATTCGGGGAATAATGCGATGGGCGAAGCGATAAATGTGTGGCAAATAAACAAGCGATTAGTAAGCCATGGTAACAACCTTCCCGCAGCAGATTCGCTCACGTAAAATATATATTATTCTTATGCATTTAAGAGATCCTTAGGAAATAAGGAGGAGCGAAAGATGAACCATTAGAATGCACTTCCTTCAGGCTATGAATAGGTTTTGAGAGAAAAAGAGTGAGAGTCTGTGGAAGGTTCTAGACGTCTGAGACTGTCAAACTACGAAAGAATATATTCATATATTTTTAGATATATTTTTTCTTTCTTTCTTTAGGGAAATATTAAACCAGTGTCCCGGGCATCAGGGCTAAGGTTAGTGCCTGCCAAGGGCGAAGTCATAAGTAATTTTCTTTGACGGATTAAACGTGTAATTAAACTTAAGATCCGTTCGGGCAAAAAAAAAAAAGGCCTCTTGGTGTATTCCCCAATTCTTTTTAGATTTTTTGTGTGATAAAATCTTTGCAGAACAAAAGATTTGACGAATCAATATTCCTCCATCTCTGAAAGAAGAGATAGGGGGTGAGTTTTGAGGGAAGGAGAGGGAGGGAGGGAGGGAGAGAGAGAGAGAGAGAGAGAGAGAGAGAGAGAGAGAGAGAGAGAGAGAGAGAGAGAGAGAGAGAGAGAGAGAGAGAGAGAGAGAGAGAGAGAGAGAGAAGTAGGGAGAAAGAAAGAGAGAGAGAGAGAGAGAGAAGTAGGGAGAGAGAGAGAGAGAGAAGGAGAGAGAGAGATAGAGAAGGAAGGAGAGAGAGAGAGAGAGAGAGAGAGAGAGAGAGAGAGAGAGAGAGAGAGAGAGAGAGAGAGAGAGAGAGAGAGAGAGAGAGAGAGAGAGAGAGAGAGAGAGAGAGAGAGAGAGAGAGAGAGAGAGAGAGAGAGAGAGAGAGAGAGAGAGAGAGAGAGAGAGAAAGAGAAAGAGAGAGAAGGAGGGAGAGAGAGAGGTGGGAGAGAGAGGAGAGAGAAAGAAAGAGAGAGAGAGAGAGAGAGAGAGAAAGAGAGAGAGAGAGAGAGAGAGAGAGAGAGAGTAAGAAAGAGAGAAGAGAGAGAGAGAGAAGGAGGGAGGGAGGGAGAGATAGAGAGAGAGAGAAAGTGAGAGAGAGAGAGAGAAGGATGGAGAGAGAGAGCGAGCGAGCGAGAAGCGAGAGACAAAGAGACAGAGACTGAAAGACACAGAGGTTGAGAGAGAGAATGATTGATCATTTCCAGAAAAGAAACAGTCTAAAATTCCAATTGACGTCAACCTATTTCAAATTAGTGAATAAATAGATAAAAAATCAAGAGAGAAGGAAATGCTTTGGAGTAAATGATGTAAGATTTTCCACAGGAAGGGAAAGAGGGAGAAGGGGAATGGAGTTGGAGGAATGGAAGAGGGAAGAAGAGGAGGGAGGGAGGGAGGGAAGGGAGTCAGAGGGGTGGAAGAGGGAAGAAGGAAGAGAAGGAGGGAGGGAGGGAAGGGAGCTGAAGGGATAGACGAGGGAAGAGAGGTGATTAGAAAGAAGGGGTGAAAGAGGGAAGAAGGAAGAGGAGGAGGGAGGGAGGGAAGGGAGTTGAAGGGGTGGAATACGGAAGAGGCAGAGGGAGGGAGAGAAGAGGGAATAGAGAGTGATAAAGAGGGAGGAGAGGAGAGGGAGATAAGGAGGAAGGAAGAGGGATTAGGGAAGGACGGGGGTAGGAGTGAATGATACGGGGATAGAGGAGGGTGGT
>BOPN01003903.1:89778-92278 GCA_017312705.2 Penaeus japonicus | reverse complement strand
ACATCATCACCCTCATTATCATCACCATTAGAGACGAAGAATCCATGCTATTTGAACACTAATATCACGGTGTAATAGGAATGTCATGCATGATTGAGGCATTTACGGCGAGGCATTGGGTCGAGAGGGAGAGAGAGAAAGAGCGAGAGAGACACGTGTTTCCGTGATAGGGGAAGGAGAGAGGAAGAGGGGAGAGAGAGGAAATGGAGGGGGAAGAGGCTTGGCGCAGTGAGGAAGCGAAGGAAGAATGCATCCGCTGAAGGGGGGTCAGATTGAGAGTAAGAGAGAGAGAGAGAGAGAGAGAGAGAGAGAGAGAGAGAGAGAGAGAGAGAGAGAGAGAGAGAGAGAGAGAGAGAGAGAGAGAGAGAGAGAGAGAGAGAGAGAGAGAGAGAGAGAGAGAGGAGTCAGCGCTCCAAATTAGACGACGACGGCGCTGAGTCTGGGCTGAGGCGGCGCTGTCCGAGAGCCGTCGTGTTCGCCCCGAGTGGGTGCGACGGGCGAGAGATGGCGAGAGGAAACGCAAAGAATATATTTAATGGAAGGGAACGACATTAAGAATAGAATGTGGCCAAGATTGTCGGCCTCCTTATTCTTTTCTATACTTTGTCTTTCGTTAAGTTTGTTTTCATTCTCTTTTGAATTTCTTTGATATATCTTTTTAATTCTCTTTCTAACACTTTGTTTTACTTTATTTTCGTTTTCTCCTTACCTCTCTCTCTCTCTCTATCTCTATCTATCTATCTTTCTCTAGTTATTCTATCTCTCTCTCACTCTATCTCTCTCTCTCTCACTCTCTCTCTCTCTCTCTCTCTCTCTCATTCTCTCTTTCTCATCCTTTTCCCTGTCTTGCCCTCTATCTCATTCCCCTAATCTGTATCCCTCACTATCTCCCACTCCTCTCCCCCTTTCCTTTACAGAAATAAAACCAATTTCAGAAAGGCCATCCTCAAACAGATAAGAAAAAAGAAAAAAAAGGAAAAAAAAGGCACCAAAACAAAACCGGGCGATAAGTAGCAATGCATCCGAGACGACTGCGAAGAGCAAACACAAAATGATATATGAACAACAAGCGGTCGGACTCGTTCCCACAGCTGTGTGATCGACGTTAACTGTGTACCTCCTGGTCTCGGAGACAGTGAGGAGGAATTGGAGAGAGAGGGAGAGGGAGAGGGAGAGATTGAGAGGAGAGAGAGAGAGAGAGAGAGAGAGAGCGAGAGAGAGAGAGAGAGAGAGAGCGAGAGAGAGAGAGAGAGAGAGAGAGAGAGAGAGAGAGAGAGAGAGGCAGAGAGGAATAAGAAGAGAAGTTGTGAGGAAGAAAGTGAGAAAGAGGAGTCAGCGCTCCAAATTAGACGACGACGGCGCTGAGTCTGGGCTGAGGCGGCGCTGTCCGAGAGCCGTCGTGTTCGCCCCGAGTGGGTGCGACGGGCGAGAGATGGCGAGAGGAAACGCAAAGAATATATTTAATGGAAGGGAACGACATTAAGAATAGAATGTGGCCAAGATTAAGAAAGAGAGAGAGAGAGAGAGACTGAGAGAGAGAGAAAGAGAGAGAGAGAGAGAGACTGAGAGAGCGACAGAGCGAGAACAATAACAAAGAAAAGAAAACACACACTCATACACAAAACACGCACAAACACACCTCCAAACAAATACACGATGCGAGTCGGCCCATAACAAGAACCGCAAGACCATATTTCTAACGATAAGGCAACACCGTCTCGACCTTATTTGTCAGTCACGCTGTACTGCCGGAGACATCTGTTCTTGGAATGACTCCTACGCGACAGGAGCGATAGAGGGCGATAGGTGCCATTCGGTGCGATAGGGGCCCTCGGACGCGATAAGGGAGGGGCTAGGAACCCGTATGCAATGTCAAGTTGAAATGCAAAGATCGCGAAGGATGTGTTTTTTTTCTTCTTCTTCTTCTTTGTTTTCTTTTTCTTCTCTTTTTTATTATCATGGAGGAATCGCAGAAAGAGAGAGAGTGAGAGAGAGAGAGAGAGAGAGAGAGAGAGAGAGAGAGAGAGAGAGAGAGAGAGAGAGAGAGAGAGAGAGAGAGAGAGAGAGAGAGCTAGATAGATAGATAGATAGATAGATAGAGAGAGAGCATGTGTATGAGCACTGTAGGTATGGAGTTCAATGACCATATGCAGAGTACATAAACATCCCCAGCATATGTCCGCGCACACCCGCATTCCTATTGCAATATCAAAGTCATACTAATGGCAATAAAATGACAAAGGTAAAACCGGCAACAGAGAGCTAAAATAATGACATCATCAATAATCGTAGTGATGATGACACTGGTGATGATGCCAATAACACTGTCACTAATGATGACGCTAATGATAGCAAAAACTGTTAATCATACTACTAGAAATATCTCAGATGATATGAATCATCATAAGAAATGCTGTTTTGCACGAACTTCACTAATCACAATGGTAATGATATTGCAAGGTGCAATAGAAGTGATTTGAAACAAATAATGATAGAAGTG
>BOPN01003903.1:47500-55000 GCA_017312705.2 Penaeus japonicus | reverse complement strand
ATAATGATAGCAATGGTAATGAAAAAAATAGTAATGCTAATGAAAATGATAATAATAGAAAAACAAAAATGATGAGAGCAATAATAATGCTCATGATAATGATAATGATGATAATGATAATAAATAATGGTGGAGATAATGATAATGATAGCGATATTTTGATGACAATAATGATAATACTAATAATTATCATGATAATATTGATAATGATAATAATGATAATGACAAAGATGATAATAATAATGACAATGATAAGAACAAACATAATAACAATGATGATGTGATAATGATTATGATGATGTGATGATAATGATGAATATGATGATATGAATAACAAGAAGGAAAAAAAAAACACACGATGAAGAGGAGGAAGAGAGAAGAAGCAACAGGAATAAACGAAGCACAGCCACACCCAAGAGCTAAAAGAAACGAAGGAAATCACAAGAAATTCGAAATTCTCAAAATCCCCGAAAAGATAAGAAAAAAAAAAAAAAAAAAAACGAACGATGGAAAAAGATGGAAATCATATAACGACAAAAAGAAGAAGAAGACGAAGAAAAAAAAGAAAGAAACACGAAAAGAACTTTAAGAAGAGATATCGTAAAGAAGGGTGGATAGAAAGATAAGAAGATAGGGCGTGACTAGGCCGAGAAAGAATGAGCGAAAGAGAAAGGAAAGAAACAAAAGAAAAGGCAAATAATTCAGGAAGAAATCAAATATTGATGAAAATGTCAAAGAAGACTAACACTAATAATGTTATCATAATGATGATGATACTATCATTAATCACGATGATAACAGCAATGATAATGAAAATAATAGGAATGATAATGATAATAAGGATAATAATGGTGATTATGATAATAACAATAGAAAAATAATGATAAAAATAACAATAATAATAATAATGGTGATAGTAATAACAATAAAAATATGAAAATAACAATAACGATGATAATGATAGCAATGGTAATGAAAAAATAGTAATGATAATGAAAATGATAATAATAGAAAAACAATAATGATGAGAGCAATAATAATGATAATGATAATGATGATAATGATAATGATAATAAATAATGGTGGAGATAATGATAATGATAGCGATATTTTGATGATAATGATATCAATGAAAATGGTAATAGTTATATGATGACAATAATGATAATACTAATAATCATCATGATGATATTGATAATGATAATAATGATAATGACAAAGATGATAATAATAATGACAATGATAAGGACAAACATAATAACAATGATGATGTGATAATGATTATGATGATGTGATGATAATGATGAATATGATGATATGAATAACAAGAAGAAAAAAAAACACACACACGATGAAGAGGAGGAAGAGAGAAGAAGCAACAGGAATGAACGAAGCACAGCCACACCCAAGAGCTAAAAGAAACGAAGGAAATCACAAAAAAATCGAAATTCTCAAAATCCCCTAAAAGATACGAGAAGAAAAAAAGAAAGAAATAGGAGAATACCAAATAAAATAGAAGAATCCTTCCCTCCCCTCACTTCCTTATTCTCCTTATCCTCCCCCTCCCACCTCCTTTTCGAAACCCCTTTTTATGTTTACGATGTTATTTTTCTCTGTTATTCCCCCACTAGCTTCCCATCCTCCAAACATCCTTCTCCCCTCCCTATCCTCTTTTTACCCCTCCTCATATCCTCTTCTCCCTCCTCTTGTCATCCTCCCCCCCCCCTACTCCCTCTACATCCCCTGTTCCTCTCGTCACCCCTCCTTATCCTCACTTCAAGTCCCCCGGTCCTTCTCCCCTATCCCTGCATCCTCCCCATCCCTCTTCCCCTTCCCACCCCCTGCCTCTCCATCCTCCTCTCCTCCCTAACTTTCCCCTAACCTGCCTCCTCCCCATCCCTCTCCTCCTTCCCACCCCCTGTCCCTCCGTCCTTCTCTCCTCCCCTAACTCTGCCTCCTCCCCATCCCTCTTCCCCTCCCTAACCCCTGTCCCTCCGTCCTCCTCCCCTCCCTAACTCTCCCCTAACCCTGCCTTCTCCCATCCCCATCCCCCTTCCCCTCTCTAACCCCTGCTCCACTCCTTAACTCTCTCCTAACCCTGCCTCCTCCCCATCCCTCTTTCTCCCCACCCCATCCTACACCCCCCCACCCCTTCACCTCCCCAGGCTCACAGATAACCATCAGCATCTTGAGCCTATAATCTTCCAATACTGTGATGGTGGGGAAGGAACGGGGGTGAGGAGGAAGGGAGGTGGGGAGGAGGAAGAGGAAGAGGGAGAAGAGAACGAGGAGGAGGAGGAGGAGGTGATGGTAGAGTAGGAGTAGGAGAGGGAGACGGAGGAGGAGGATGAAGAGTAGGAGAATGATGAGAGAGAAGTGGTAGAAGATGAGGATGAGAGGGAGTTGGTGGAGGATGAGGAGGAGCGGAAGGAAGAGAAGGAAGGGATAGACTAGGAGGAGAAAGAGACGGTAGCGGATGGAGGTGAGAGCGAGGAAGAGGAGGAGGAATACCCGGAGGATGGGATGGCGATAGTGGTGGAGGAGGGGAGGATGAGAAGGAAGAGGAGGAAGGTGAGAGGGAGTGGAAGGGAAATAATTGGAGCAGGAAAGGAGCAGGAAAGGAAGGAGGAAGTGTAGAATAGAGCGAGTGAGCGAGCAAGAGCGAAAGAGAGAGAGAGAGAGAGAGAGAAGAAACCGAAGAGCGAGGAAACTACAATAACAAGAAGAGAAAGCTAGAGAAACTGGAAAAGAGCCCTAACTCTCCTTCCCCTCCCTCATCCCTCTCACCCCCCATCCCCACCATCCCCACCATCCTCACCCACCATCTCCCTCATTCCCACCACCCCCACCCGCCATCTCATTCATCCTAACCCTCCCCCATCCAATATCTCCAATATCCTCCACCCACCTTCTCCGTAATCCATTCCCCAGGCTCCTTCACCCCTCCTTCCATCTCCTTCATTCCATTAATCCCCCACGCACCTTCTCTCCCCTCCCCCTAACCCCCACTCACATACATTTCCTCCATCCTTCCCCCACCCATTATCTCTCTTATCCCCCCATCGCCAAACCCCACCCACTTTCTCCCTCATCTCCATCTCCCTCCTCCTCCTCCATCCCCTACCGACCTTCTCCTTCATCTCCCTCCCCCACACTCCTTCACCCTTCCGTCAATCTCCCTCCTCCTCCTCCACTCCATCCCCCCACCAACCTTCTCCTTCATCTCCATCTCCCTCTTCTTCCTCCATTCTCCCACCAACCTTCTCCTCCCTCTCCCTCCCCCACCAACCTTCTCCTTCATCTCCCTCCCTCACACTCCTTCACCCTTCCATCCATCTCCCTCCTCCTCTTCCTCCATCTCCCTCCTCCTCCATCCCTTACCCACCCACCCCCTCCCTCCCTCCCTCCCTCCTCACCTCCAGCCTAGAGCACTGGGTGTCACTGAGGAGCGAACCCTCAGCATTATGCAGGTCCGACCACCACGTGCCTTAGGGTCACCGGACGCCTTTTTCGGGAATGTTTGTTCTTGATTTTTTTGTGGTTGGGTCATATGATTTTTTTTTCTAAGGAGGGGGAGGGGGGGGTTCAATTGTTTCTGTTTGTTACTGTCTACGTGTCTGCCTGTCTGTCTGTCTGTCTGATTGGTTGTTTGGTCCCTTTCTCGGTCACTCTTTTTGTCTCTGTCTATCTTTGACTTTGTCTTTCTCTCTCTCTCTCTCTCTCTCTCTCTCTCTCTGTCTGTCTCTCTCTCTTTCTCTCTCTCTCTCTCTCTCTCTCTCTCTCTCTCTCTCTCTCTCTCTCTCTCTCTCTCTCTCTCTCTCTCTCTCTCTCTCTCTCTCTCTCTCTCTATCTATCTATCTCTAACTGTTGATTTCTGGGTGAAATATTGCCCGGTTTCATAAATATTGCCAAGTTACCACCCTACAAGCAGAAATGGGGTTCATTCCATTAAGTAAAAATCGAAACGACCAGTTCTTGGAACTACCAAGCGCAATAAGGCAAGGAAATACTTCCCCGTAGTGTCTATGACAGTGAACACATATATAAGCTCGGTTGGTGCTCTAGTGTCACGTCAGTTTTCCATCAGTTTAATAAATAGACAAAAACACAAACAAAGTCAGAGTTGGGAACTGAAGTGGCAGTTAAGGGGAGCTAATGATAATATATGAAGATCAGATTCTAAGAGAGATTAGTAAAACAAAATAAAGAAGAATAGACGTAGGAGACTGTTTATTTTTTCTATAAGTCTGAGCCTTAGACTGTCAGATATCCTTCAAGAAAATTAAAGTCTAAATTTTCACAATTAAGAATAGGTATCCTGCAACTAAGGGTCGAAACTGGGCGATTCCCCGACCTGCAATTACATGAAAGAATATGTGAATATTGCAGGAAGAGGAATATCACTTCCTCTTGGAATGTACTTTATACTCGGATCTGAGGTAAGAACTTGGCATTGTTTACAATCAACATAAAACAAATCTATAGTCTTTGTCTAGAGATAATAAGCTAGAGTGTATAGCTGGCGACGAGAAAGTGCTTTTAACGGTTACATATCTTATAACGAATGTCAACCATAAAAAAAATCACGTCAGTGTGACTTCCATATATAAATAAGAATTGTGATCAATATTCTCTATGTATGATTTTGTGAAAAAAAAAAAAAAATCAGAACCCTCAATTCGTTCTCGTTCGAGTATATGTGTGTTTGTATGTTAGAGGAATTTACTAGAAGAACGCCCTTATCAATGACGATCCTCCGTCTTCATCGACTCACTCCGTCATGCAGCGTTATACCAGGCTCTTCCCTTCATTATATTCCTCACGCTGTGGAGTTTCTTGTCGCTGGGAGTGGATTGTTTTCTTGTCGCATGCTTTCCTGTCTTTGTTTGCATCTTGATAAGGGTTTGGGTCACCGCTACCACCCACGTTGATTGGGGTCAAATTGCAATGTTGGATTAGCCGCTGCCGCGTATGCAATTGCAGAGGTAATGGTTGTGATTGCATACGTAATGGGCGAGATCACTCACTTCATGCAAAATAACGAAGGATGGAAATTAGCATAAAAAGAAACACAGGATGGAGAGAGAATGATATTATTTGCATTTCTCTACCTGTCTTTCTATTTGCCATTGAGAGACTAAAGTAAATGAACATGCACTAATTCATATAATTGTGAGACGAAGAACAAACTCCATGATGCATAAGAACTAAGGAAATTGAAAAACGAAGAAGAAAAAAACAATAAGCGAAACACACATAATATCATTATGGTAATATGAGCAACAAAAAGTGTTGTAATTCAGCAGTCTAGATACATACATACACACTCACGTACACACTCATGCACATCCTTCCATCCACACACACACACGCACACACAAACACACCCACACACATAATACACATACACAACACACTCGCGCACACCCATCCATCCGCACACACATGCGCCCACACATCACACGAGCGCACGCACACGTATACACATTTAGTTTATATACAGTTAAAATGTAGATTTTATATATCCATTAAACACACACACACACAGACACGCACACACGCACAGACATTCAGTTTATATATGTTTAAATGCAGATTATACACATAACACACACGCATACACTTACATTTAGTGTATATACAGTTCAAGTGAAGATTATATAACGAGGCGCTAAGGAAAAATTAGTTAATGATGGAAGCCCAACTACCACCACTGCTACTACCATACTTATTACCACTACTACTACTACTACTACAAGTATTACTATTGCTACTTTTACAACCGGTTGATAGTAATGGTAAACAGAATTCTAACCATATATTACAGCAATCATTGAAAGATGGTAACAGTAATAAAACATCAAGAAATGACAAGTTATCATTCCCCCCCGGCCCCCACTCTTACCTACATATTGTTTAAATTAACATTCTTATACATAATCTCATGCCCCTCCCTCTAACAGCCCCTCCTCCTTACCCCTACTTTCGTCCCATCGCTTCCCCTACCATTTCCTCTGCCTCGACACCCACCTTAACACCCCTAACCATCCTTACCTTACATTTCAACCACTATGTACGTCCCCCTCCCCTTAGAGCACCTGTATCCCTCCTCTTAGAGCACCTGTATCACCCCCCTCCCCCACTCCATCTCCCCCCCTCCCATTCCATATCCCTCCTCCTCCTCCTCCTCCTGTTCTTCCTCCCCCACCTCCCTCTGCTACCCCCACATTTTCGTATCAAAGTCCTTCCTCGTCTCATGCTACCTTTCCTCCTTGCTTCATATCCTTGTAAAAAAAAAAAAAAAAAAAAAAAAAAAAAAAAAACGTTATAAACTGCAATACGATTACAAAATATTCACGAATGGTCAGACATGAATGACCTTGTTGCATAAATTCGTTGATGTAAAGCTACTCATTATCGTAACCGATGGAATAAGATATATTAGATTTTAATTGGCAATCTTTGATAAGAGATAGAGTGAAGGAAGCATAAAAAAATAAGGATAAAAAAATATGACCCTATGTTTTACCTTTCGTAAGGGAAGGGTGTTAGGGTGAAGGAGCGTAATTGGGACTTTGAGACAGTCTTAGGGTGATTTAGGGTGGGTGACTAGACGCCTTGTGGGTGTGAGGGAAGGTGATATAAAAAAAAGGTGTAGGAGAGAGGGTCTAAGAGAGAGATTTCAGATGTCTTGGAAGAGGAGAGGGAGGGGGAAGTGGGAAAGGAGAGAAGGAAGAGAGAGAGAGGAAAAGGAGGAAAAGAAGAGATATGAAGACATGGAAATAATGGAGGAGATGAAGGAGGAGGGAGAGGAGGAGGAAAAGGAAGAGTAGGTGGGGAAGAAGAGAAGAAGAGACGAAAGGAAAAAGAGAAGAAAAAAGAGAATGGAAGGGGAACAAAAAGAAAAAAAATATGGGAGGAGGAAGAAGAGAAAAAGAAATATGAAAGGGGAGAGAGATGAAATAAGCAGGAGATAGAAGATAAGTCAAAGAAAGAAAAACAAAAACCAAGAATAAAAGCAGGGGGAGAAGGAACAGCACAAGAAGGGAAAAAAAAGAGGAGACAAAAGAGAAAAGAGAAAGAATAGTAAAGAGAAGAACAAGACGAGGAAGGAGAGAGAGAGAGAAGAGGAAAAGTTCCCTAAGAGAGATTACCACCCGGGGTAATGATACATGAATTGATCACATATGCAAAACTGAGCATTAGCCAAATTAAAAACGGTGTGACAGGCAAATGCATCCCGGGCCAGAGGAGCCTAATGACACAGCAGGAAATTGTGACAAGGGAATAATTGCACGGAGGGAAAGGGGGAGGGGGAGGAGGTGGGGGGAACGGGAGGTGGAGGAGGAGGGGCAGAGGAAGGGGGGAAGGGGTGGAGAGGAAGAGGGGGAGAGGGAAGGGTGGAAGGGGGGGGGGGTGAAAAAGGGGAGGGGTGAGGGAAGAGAGAGAGGTTGAGGGGAGGTGGGAAGAGAGTAGTGGAGGGAAAAGGAGAAGGGGGAG
>BOPN01003903.1:27500-30000 GCA_017312705.2 Penaeus japonicus | reverse complement strand
TATTACGAAATGCTAGTGTGGCAAAGTCAACACATTTTCTGAGCGAGGTTTATTGACTTAGCCCGACTCTCGAGGCCACAAGAGCGCCATTACGGATTCGTTGGTCCAGCCGTTCTTCGGGTTTTTTTCTTTTCGTTCTTTTTTGTTTTTTGTTTTCCTTTCTGTCTATGATCTGGCAGTGTTTTGTCTATCTGTTTTCTGTCTTTTTTTTTTGTTCTCTGTCTCTGTCTGTCTTTGTTTCTCGGTCTGTTCCTCTCTCTCTCTCTCTCTCTCTCTCTCTCTCTCTCTCTCTCTCTCTCTCTCTCTCTCTCTCTCTCTCTCTCTCTCTCTCTCTCTCTCTGCCTCGTTCAAAGTAAAAAAAGTCCCCCTCTCTCTCTCTCTCTTTCTATCTCCTTCTCTCTCTCTCTCTCTCTCTCTCTCTCTCTCTCTCTCTCTCTCTCTCTCTCTCTCTCTCTCTCTCTCTCTCTCTCTCTCTCTCTCTCTCTCTCTCTCTCTCTCTCTCTCTCTCTCTCTCTCTCTCTCTCCCTCTCTCTCTATCTATCTCCCCTCTCTCTCTATCTCTCTATCTATATATCTTCCCCATCTCTCTCTCCTCTTTCCCAAACCATCTCTTTCATCCTTCCCTCCCACTCCCCCCCCTCCTCTTCTCCCCACTCCTCCCTCTCTTTCCTCCCCCCCTCCCCCCTCCTCTCCTCCCCGCCGAGGAACCCAACACCGAAAACCCTTCACCTTGTTTACAAACAGCAAGAGGAACCGACGCTTTAGCTCTCCCCGTCTGGCTTGGTAATGTGGTATCTTCTCTTGGTAACCTTGGTATTGGTATGTGGTATTCGGAAGACACATGGAGGGATATGTGGTTGTTTAGGGATGTCAGTATGTGGGTATTGTGGTTAAAGGATTGTAGAGTGCTTTGTGTGTTGTTGTTTTTTCGGGCATGTAGGTATGGGTTAGGGTGATTGGGTACGTGGTATTGAAGGCATATGAGGTATGAGGTATGAGGTATGAGGTATGTGAAGTTGTGTAAATGTAGGTATATAAGCTGGTGGGTATCTGGCCAAATTTTGCGGATATGGAAGATTGTGAGTGTGCGGTATTGTAGATATATGAGATTGTTGCTATGTGGCATTATGGGTATGTAAGGTTGGGATTATATGAGATTGAGGGTACGTAAGATTGTATGTATATAGTATTGTGTGTGTGTAGTACTGAAAGTATGTATGATTATGGGTTTATAAAATCATGAAGATATTATACCTGGGGTAGATGGGTAGAGAAATTCTGTGATTATGAATAGACAGCATTGTGGAAGTCCAGAATTGTGGATAAATTAGACTGTGAGTAGCGAAGACTTCGGTAACGTAGGCTATGTGGGTACGTGGGTATGTGGGTACGCGGATGACATCCTGGAGTAGGACTGAAGGACTCTTAAGCAGCATTAGGAGACGCGTTCGGTCATGTCATGTCACTCGAGCAAATCCTGAAAAGAGTTTTATCTTCCGTTTTCTCAAAATCTTTCACTTTTATTTTTTCAAAGAAATTTTTAGTTTACACTTATACGTTTGTATTGAAATCTAAAAGCAAAAATAGATATGTAAGATCTTGAGAATTAATAAAGAGATATGTGGATAAACTGGCTGACTGATAAATAGCTAGATAGACAGAGAGATGGGTAGATTGATTAAATAATGGATATATGGGGAGATACATAGACTACAACAGAAATGAAGATTAAGTGAGAGACGAAGAGAGAGAGAGAGAGAGAGAGAGAGAGAGAGAGAGAGAGAGAGAGAGAGAGAGAGAGAGAGAGAGAGAGAGAGAGAGAGAGAGAGAGAGAGTCTCTCTCTCTCTCTCTCTCTCTCCTCTCTCTCTCTCTCTCTCTCTCTCTCTCTCTCTCTCTCTCTCTCTCTCTCTCTCTCTCTCTGCCTCGTTCAAAGTAAAAAAAGTCCCCCTCTCTCTCTCTCTCTCTCTCTCTCCTTCTCTCTCTCTCTCTCTCTCTCTCTCTCTCTCTCTTTCTTTCTCTCTCTCTCTCTCTCTCTCTCTCTCTCTCTCTCTCTCTCTCGCTTTCTCTCTTTCTCTCTCTCTCTCTCTCTCTCTCTCTCTCTCTCCCTCTCTCTCTATCTATCTCCCCTCTCTCTCTATCTCTCTATCTATATATCTTCCCCATCTCTCTCTCCTCTTTCCCAAACCATCTCTTTCATCCTTCCCTCCCACTCCCCCCCTCCTCTTCTCCCCCACTCCTCCCTCTCTCCTCCCCCTCCCCCTCTCTCCTCCCCGCCGGGGCTTAACACCGAAAACCCTTCACCTTGTTTACAAACAGCAAGAGGAACCGACGCTTTAGCTCTCCCCGTCTGGCTTGGTAATGTGGTATCTTCTCTTGGTAACCTTGGTATTGGTATGTGGTATTCGGAAGACACATGGAGGGATATGTGGTTGTTTAGGGATGTCAGTATGTGGGTATTGTGGTTAAAGGATTGTAGAGTGCTTTGTGTGTTGTTGTTTT
>BOPN01003903.1:17500-20000 GCA_017312705.2 Penaeus japonicus | reverse complement strand
ACTAGTAACAGATTTTATGATTCACGTGTCAGATTTCTATGACTAGTATCGTGGCGTTGCTTCTCTCCACCTCCTCTTCCCCCTCTTCTTCTTCCTCCTCCTCCTCCTCTTCCTTTTCTTCCTCCCCGTCCACCTCTTCCTCCTCCTTCTCCTCCCCGTAATTACTCCTCTTCCTCCTCCTTCTCCTCCCCGTACTGCTCCTCTTCCTCCTCTTTCTCTTCCTCCTCCTTCTCCTCCCCGTCCTTACCCTCCTCCTCCTCCTCCTCCTCCTCCTCCTCCTCCTCTTCCTCCTCCTCCTCCCCTCCTCCTCCTCCTCCTCCTCCTCCTCCCCCTTTCCCTCCTCCTCCTCCTCCTCTTCCCACTCTTCTTCTTCCATCTTCTCCTCCTCCCCCGCCCCTCACTTAATTTAAGCCGTGTCATAATCGTCAACTTTCCCTTTTATCTAATCTTCTTAATTTGATTTTCACTCTTCAACTGCCTCTTCTCTTCTTCTCTCCTCTTCACTCTTTTATCCTTTTATCGGATTTGTTTTCCTCTTCTTTTCCATCTCGAATCCAAAGATCCCTTTCTTTATCTTTTTGTCTTCCATAGTATTACAGTCCGTTTTCTTTTTCATCGTTATTAAAAAAAAAAAAACAATAATAATTTATCCTGCAATGCAAGATCACTTAAAATATAAGCAAGTCTGTTAGCTAAGTAAAGCAACCTGTCCTGCAACCGAGCATGCATTGGCAGGAGCTGTGACATGTTCAACAATCATGAACATTCACTTGAACACGATAACGAATAATCTAATGCTCTTTAAGGAACACCTAAGTACACAGCCTTGTGATGTTGTTATTTGAATGATAAGACGAGTGTGGGTAACATTCTCTCTCTTCTTTTGTTTTTCTTCTTCTTCTTTCGCCTAATGGCATTTTTTTTTTCAATGATATTTAAGCTTATTCACTCTCTTTCATTTTATCTTCTTTCTCTTAGAGCCTGTCTGCCTCTCCCTTTCTCCTCGTACACCCTCTACTTATGTTCGCAGGTCTGTCTGCTTTTATATCTAGCTGTTTCTTTCTTTCTTTCTCTCTCTCACTCTTTCTCTCTCTCTCTCTCTCTCTCTCTCTCTCTCTCTCTCTCTCTCTCTCTCTCTCTCTCTCTCTCTCGTTCTCGCTCCCTTCCTTTTCTTCTCTTCTCTCTCTCTTCGATTCATTAAAGAAAGTCTACCCGTAATTCTAATACTAACCGACACTCATTATTAACTCATCTGTTATCACCATTGCTTGCCCACCATTGTGGAAACATGCCATCATACCACCTGTTTTCATATCCGGAGATACAGACGAAACAGATCATGATCGTCCTTTCACTCTATTCCCTCCGATAGCTACAGTTCTCGAGAATTTGGTAGCAGACCAGTTAACAGCATTCCGGGAATCCGAGAAGTATGCTATCCATCGAAACAGCATTATTAAAAATGTATAGTGAATAAATTTACTTTTGGCAATGTAATGTCATTCTTGTTAATACACTGAGAACTCACAGAACTGATAATCATTGGCTCAGAAAATACTTATCCACGAAATTATGTTAGTTAAAATCCGCGAAAATGTATTATGGAAACAAGCAGTCCCCTTTGGCATTCCACAGGGCTCCACTGATCTTGTTCGCAAAATTCATTTAATGATCTGTCGACTATTACAAAATATTGTCTTCTGGTCCAATGCGCAGGTGACTCACAATATGTTCACAGTCCTCTGAAAAAGATTCAACTCTCTCTCACAGAAGTAAAAAGATATTTCAGTGTCAATGGCCTCAAACTGAATACTTATAAAATGCAACGTACCTTTATAGACAGCCGCCAAAACATTGCTAAATTTCGAAGGCTGTTATATCAAACCAGGTACACATAGACGGATATATGACCTTTGAGATTCACGTTGACAATTGTGTAATAGTAATGTGTACATTAATACACCGAAATCGCATAACAAAATCCCTATCTAAACAAGAATTTCAGCAGTTCAGAGTAGCATTAGGCAATGTAAAAAAGATTGACATTATAACTCATCACATAACAAACTGACAAGGTTAAAAGACCAACATTAGGACACATTCATATATGATTATCCTCATGGCTATAACCACTCCAAACAGGCTACATAACAGGTGTCCAAACGAGAGAAATTTCAAAAAAGGAAACAAGAACAAAATAATTACAAATATATGAATTTGTGATTTGGAAGTATCTGCCTCGAAATGTCTAAACTGAATACTTTCAAAGCAAAACTAAAAGAACACTTCAGTTATCTCTCTCTCTCTCTCTCTCTCTCTCTCTCTCTCTCTCTCTCTCTCTTTCTCTCTCTCTCCCTCTCTGTCTCGCCTATCTCTCCTTCGACCTGCTTCGATCACGCCCAACGCACCCGCACAGGACGAGTTTTTCGCGACAACTTCTTATCCTCGTCTCCGTCGCTTAGCTGTTCGCTTCTATTTTTTTTTTTTTTTTTTTTTTTTT
>BOPN01003903.1:10000-12500 GCA_017312705.2 Penaeus japonicus | reverse complement strand
GTGGATGGATGGATGGATGGATAGATGGATGGACGTGCCGATGAATGTGTGGATGGATGGATGGATGGATGGATGGATGGATGGATGGATGGATGGATGGATGGATGGATGTGCTGATGAATGTTTGGATGGATGGATGGATGGATGGATGGATGGATGGATGGATGGGTGGATGGATGGATGGATGGATGGATGGATGGATGGATGGATGGATGGATGGACGGATGGATGGATGTAAGGGTGGGTGGATGGGTGGGTGGATTGATGGATGGATGGAGAGGAAGAAGAAGAAGAGGAAGAAGAAGAAAAAGAAGTAGAGGAAAAAGAAGAAGGAGGAGAGGAAGAAGGAGAAAAAGAAGGAGCGAAAGAAGACGAAGAAGAAGGAGAGGAAAGAGGAATAAAAAGGAGGAGAAGAAGAAGACGAAGAAGAAGGAGAGGAAAGGGGAATAAAAAGGAGGAGAAGAAGAAGACGAAGAAGAAGGAGAGGAAAGGGGAATAAAAAGAAGGAGAAGAAGAAGACGAAGAAGGAGGAGAGGAGAAAAAGAAGGAGAGGAAAAAGAAGAAGAAGGAAGAGAGGAAGAAGAAGAAAAAAAATTATAGAAAGGAAAAGACGAAGAAGGAGGAGGGAAAGAAGAAGATAAAGGAGGAGAGGAAGAAGAAGACGAAAGAGGAGATGAAGAAGAATAAAAAGGAGAGGAAAGAGAAAGCGAAGAAGGAAGAGAGGAAGAAGAAAAAAAGGAGAGGGAGAAGAAGAAAAAAAAAGGAGAGGAAGAAGAAGAAGAAGAAGAAGGAGAGGAAGAAGAAGAAGGAGGAGAATGATGACAATAGTGACGATGGATGGAGAGGAAGAAGAAGAAAAAGAAGTAGAGGAAAAAGAAGAAGGAGGAGAGGAAGAAGAAGAAAAAGAAGGAGCGAAAGAAGACGAAGAAGAAGGAGAGGAAAGGGGAATAAAAAGAAGGAGAAGAAGAAGACGAAGAAGGAGGAGAGGAGAAAAAGGAGAGGAAAAAGAAGAAGAAGGAGGAGAGGAAGAAGAAAAATAATTATAGAAAGGAAAAGACGAAGAAGGAGGAGGGGAAGAAGAAGATAAAGGAGGAGAGGAAGAAGACGAAAGAGGAGATGAAGAAGAATAAAAAGGAGAGGAAAGAGAAGGCGAAGAAGGAAGAGAGGAAGAATAAAAGGAGAGGAAGAAGAAGAAAAAGAAGGAGAGGAAGAAGAAGAAAAAGAAGGAGGAGAGGAAGAAGAAGAAAGGAGGAAAGGAAAAAGACGAAGAAGGGGAATGATGACAATAGTGGCAATAATGACAATAATAATAATGATATGTTGGTTACAATGATAATGATAATAATAACAATGGGAGTAATTAACATAATGATAAAGATAATTGTAATGGTGATAAAAAGAAAAAAGCGACAATAATGAGGATGATGATGAGGAAGAGCAGTAGGACGATGAACGGGAATAGGAATAGGAGGAAGACGGAGATGGAATAGAAGGGGAAGAATAATAATAAGAAATATGGTATTGAAGAAAAAACAAAGATCAAGAAAGGAGAAAATATCTGCTTGTAGTGATAAATTATCCTTAATATCATTATCAACATCATCATCATCCTCGTTATTAACAAAGTTATCATTATTTTCGTTTCCATCATTATTCCAATTCTGATTGATGTAATCGATTCTTCTATATATATATATATTTTTTTTTCTTTTTGTGCTAAATCGGGCATGACTGTCTTGTTGGTCTGTAGAACCATTTGGGTTTTGGTTCATAATGCTCTTCCACGTATGGCCAGACATAAACAGACAAAAAGGGGAAATTATTCTACAGAGAGACATGAAAAGAACATAATATTCACTTGAACATTTTACATAAGTCTAGTCTCATAAGATCAAAGGTACTATATCATAATTTGAGAGAAATTGACACTTCCTTGCGTATTGCAATCAGTCAAGTTTTAAGCTTGAATAATAGGTATAGGGTATGTTGATATTCCCTGTAGAAACCTATAATTCGCCTATGTATGGATTTATAGTTCACAAAACCCACACTTACATGCAGATGCATATCAGAACATACATACATACAGTACACCCATTTATATATACATACATATATACATACATACTTACATATATGCATACACGCATACCTATTTACATATCTACGTAATTAAATACATTCATATTCTACAAAAACAGAGAACACAAGGAAAGGGACCACAACACAAGGCCCTGTTGAATGTAACAGCATATGAACCCATAGAGATAAACACACACACATACATCACCAACAACAACACCAAGAGTAAAATAATGATAGCAATAATGATGATGACGGAAATAGATAAAGATGGAAAGACGAAATTCAAACGTAGAACCATCGGCAGGAGTTGATACTGACGTCGAACGCCTGACACCGGCTGACTGAAGCTGTGGGAGAGGGGGGGAGGGAGGGGAGGGGAGTTGTGCCCCTTCAGAACCCCCCCCCCCCCTCCCTC
>BOPN01003903.1:0-2500 GCA_017312705.2 Penaeus japonicus | reverse complement strand
AATTGATGGTGATGGTGGTGATGATGATGGTTGTGATAATGATGATGATGATGGTGGTGGTGATAATGATGATGGTGGTGATGATGATGATGGTTGTGATAATGATGATGATGATGGTGGTGATAATGATGTTGGTGGTGATAATGATGATGATGGTGGTGATGAAGATAACGATGATGTTGATAATTATGACCGACGATAATAACAGCTCGCAATTACTGCTGTTTCTATTGTCATTGCTGAACTACATGTGCTAAGGCATATAATTACATTTACTACGACCGTTACTACGGCTACAACAACAATCACAAAATAGCAACATTCTAAAAAAACAACGACAACGACATAAAGGATATACTCTCAATAGTTACAACGCAAACAAGACAAACAGAGCGCAGAACACCCAGTCATGCAGTCATCGAGCCAGTCATGCAATCACTTAGCCAGCCATGTAGTCACCGAACCAGTCACGCAATCACTTAGCCAGTCATGCAGTCACCTAGCCAGTTATGCAGTCACTTAACTAGTTAATTACTAATCATCATGCATAACATCTACTTAGTTATCCAGTCATCCATCCAGTCACTCATCCAATCGTCCAGCCAGCCAGTCTTGCAGTTACTCCAGCTACCTAACCAATCACATAGCTAGTCAATCCATCCAGTTACCCAGCCAGTTGTCCAAACTGCCCGTCATGCAGTCACCCAGCTAATCATCTAACTAGTCAGTCACCCAGTCAGTCACCCAGTCATTCATCCATTTAGCTAGACAGTCACTCAGCCACATATCCAGTTACGCAGCCGATTTAGCCATTCATCTAGTCACACATCCAGTCAGGATGACGATAACCAAGCGAACCAATCAACCAGTCACTTAGCCAGTCAGTCATCCAGTCATCTATCCAGGCAGCCAAACAATTACCACGATAACCAATCAGCCAGTCACCTAGCAGGTTACCTATCCTATCAGTCAGACAATTACCAAACTAGCCAGTCACCAAATCACGCATAAATCCAGTCAGTCATCTACTCAACCGTCCAGTCCCACATCCAGTCAGTCATCCACTCAACCATCCAGTCAGTCAGTCATCCACTCAACCACCCAGCCATCCAGCCAATCACCTCGCCAGCCGGACACCGAAGACCCCAGCCTTCTGTCTGCCTTCTGGCCGCAAGATAAGGCTTTCCACTTAAGGCAGCCATCCTCTATAATGATTATTCATAGATCATACTTACCTGGGAATTAATTAATGTATAGTTTGCCCTTCGGAGGCCTGGCGAGGTTCATGTTATCTCGGCCGAGGAGGGAAATGCCGCGATGGAAAGGAAATTGTAGTTTTTTTTTCCCCTTAAAATGTTCGCGTGTGTGTATGTGTGAGGGGGGGGGTATATGCGTGTGTGTGTGTGTGTGGGTGGGGGGGGTGTTATGTGCGTGTGTGTGTGTGGGGGGGGGGTTATGTGTGTGTGGGGGGGAGGGGAGGGGATGTGTGTGTGTGTGAGTGTTTGTGTGTGTGTCGTGCTGTGTAATGCGTGTGTATGTGTGTGTTTATTTATCTATCTATTCATATCGATCTATCTATTTGTCTTTCTACTTGATCTCTCGTCCATTATTCTAAATTGATGTATCTATCTTACGTATATTACAGGGATAACTAGGGACTATTATAGCATTTCTTATAATAAATGGTAACATGCATGTCTATAGCGCTGCCAGTAATAATGTTTTTAGTGACAGTATCTGCATTGAGAACTAAAAGATTAGATCGATAAGCAAAGAGAGAGAGAGAGAGAGAGAGAGAGAGAGAGAGAGAGAGAGAGAGAGCATCATTTAAACCATCACGTGCAAGTAATGTGGTGATTTATGTGACAATTTAATGCAATAATAACACTAACAGTAGCAGCAAACAAGAGTCGTAACAGTAGCAGCGTAGAATCACAATTACTAGCATTACTGTATAACATGTAGGAGTAATAGCAGTGCAGTAGTGAAAGCATTATTTGTAGTAGTAGTAGCAATAGTAAGTGTTTTTGTGTAGTTTTGATAGCATTTGTAGAAGGAATAGTAATATTCTTTTCATCATCGTTATCATTGATATCATCATCATTATCATTAATGTTATTATCAGTATAATCAATATCATTATCACTATGATTGATGTCATTATCATTATCCTCATATATATCACTACCATCAATATCGTCATCATGATTGTCAAGAGTAAATAGAACAGGAGAGTAATAAGGCCGGTGACGATAATGGCATTTTGAATGATTACCCCAAAACAAATGAAGTGGCTCGGACGTGTATCTGATATAATGGCAATCGAATGGGAATCTATCTTGGACTTTTCTCTCTGTGTGACTTTTCTATGTCTCTCTCTGTCTATCTATCCCTGTTTCGTCTCTCTGTCTCTGCTTCTGTCTTTCTCTCCCTTCCTCTCTCTCTCTCTCTCTCTCTCTCTCTCTCTCTCTCTCTCTCTCTCTTTCTCTTTCTCTCTCAC
>BOPN01003902.1:136779-142727 GCA_017312705.2 Penaeus japonicus | reverse complement strand
ACATGGTTTCATATGCATAGCGAATGTAATAGATTTACAATCAACAATAAGAATTACTTACAAAAGGTGCACACACACACACACACACACACACACACACACACACACACACACACACACACACACACACACACACACACACACACACACACACACACACACACACAGCGGTAGGCAAACAAACTCATAAAGAGACGGGTATATGATGACAGTCCATGCTTTTACAGGTGTATTTCTGTGATGTGAACCCCTGTGGAGCCAACTGCCTGTGACCCTGAGCTACATTGCAGAGGTTCCTCAAAATGATTTGGTAAATTGAGTTTTAGAAAGGTGTTGGATTATGCAGTTAGGAGTGTATAAAAGGAAGAAAAAGCTTAACCCATTCACAACGGGGGCATTCCAGCCCTGCATGTTACAATGCCGGGGCCCTCGAACGCATAGGCCTAAATCAGTTAAATAAACGACGCTGTATGGTGTCACCCAGCGAACGGGCCTTGAATGCGCGGTACCGTAGTGTACCACCTGTCCAGAGAGGGTTAACTTCCTGGTGATTTTTTTCTTTGTTATATATTTTTTTCAATTATCATGACTGGTTACTTGTTTTATTTCTACATTTATATATGATTTATTCATAAGGGAACTGTCTGGTTTCAAAATGAGTATGTATGCAAAATTGGGCAATAATATGGTACATGCATTTTGCATTTACTTCCAAAGATCCCCCCTCTGTATTTTCTAGCAGGTTTTATCCCTATTGAAAGATTTTTATTCCTAAGGTAATTTCCATAGAAATGGGGTTTAGGGAACTTCTTCAAGCAAGTAAAAGTACAAAAGAAGTAGGAGACAAAAAATCTTCCTCTAGTCATTTTTGTGTCCATTTCCCTTTTTGCAAATTTGCATATTTATCCCATGATAGAGATAGGAATTGCTCTTCCGAGAGGGGCAACATCTTAAGACATTCAACCTGGGCTGAACATATTAAGATGTGTGTGCTTTATATTATTTTTCAGACTCATGGGAGGAAATATGAGTCTATATATAATAGATTAGCAAAGTGATACTAATTAGCATTTTGTATAAAAGTTCATCATAACTGAAGGAATAAATAGCTTTTAATTTCAACAAAAGGAAAATGCAATACGATCCAGCCCCATGAAAATACCTGAAGTGGAGTGTTAAAAGGAATCCAAGATCAGGGAAAGTGGTGAAATAACACCCAGACCACTATCTTTTGTGAGTGAAATAACACCAGATCCTTCTTCATTGGTCAAAAACCAAGGTCATAAAGACACAATATTTTTCACCCTGATATTCATGTTATTTTGTTTATTTTCCCTTTATTGACCTTGCTCTCATTGTAATTTTTGACCATTAGAGATAAGTCTGGCTTTGTTATATTAAAAAAGACAATGATTAGAATATGATCATTCCACTTTTGTGGATGTTTGCATTTTTTTCTCAGAAGAATGAGAAGCATGATGATGATATTAATTCTTATTACATATAGGCACATATTGAAGGAAGTGGAACTGACAGTTCTGACTACTGGCATCCTGATTGAATTGAGACCACTCTCATTTTGATAGGGGAATAATTACAACCTAGGAAAGTGCAGGAAGAGACACCACTATTTTCACCTCAAAAGTCAGATAGGGAATGACTTTACTACTGCTGTATAGGAGTAAATATATGATATGAATTTTTTATTCCACTTTGTCAGTGTTGTATATAGGTATGGAAGCGGTAATAATCAGACCTCGTCTTTGATGGATGGTCCACACCATTTGTATGTCTGCCACCTTACTACCTTGAATGACACTTTATAGTGAGCTCCATAGTGGGAAGTGACCCTGTGGAGCTCCACTACCCCACTTTAACCCATTGCGGAGGGGGATAGAGATTTTGCAGAAAGGGATAGATTTGATTAACTGGTCTCCAGGACAGGGACTCTTACCACTTGTGTGACACCCGAGATGAGTTTTATTTCAGGGCGAGGGACCTTCACCTGGTGTATTGTGACTTTTCGTGCTCTTTCATTCAGCCTTTATGATACTAGAACCATATTTGTGTTTGTGATTTTTATTATATTTTATTGTCTTATGAGACTTTTATGTGCAATCTGACTGTTTATTATTCTTGTAGTAGGCTAATATTGTAGTATAGGTCCACATCAGCTTATTAACCATTTGAGTGTGGGTGTCATGACATACATGATGGTACTAAATAGGCTTAAAGTGTCAATGCATACAGACACAACATCAGGATCTGCTCACAGTTAACCCACTCTGGACGGGTGGTACAGTACTGTACCTCTCATTCAAAAGCCCAGTGGCCGGGCGGCACAGTATTGTGCCAGCCATTCAATTGATTTAGGCCTAATAATTCGAACGCCCCGGCATTGTGACATTCAAGGCTAGAATTCCCCCGTCGTGGATGGGTTAAAGTGCGCACACAGACATTAAGTATTATGGCTGTAATGGCACTAGCTCCAGATCTACAGGGTTCCAAAGTCAGCCCAAACCTGCATTATATGATGGATTTATGGAAAATATCATTTGGGCTAGTCCACGCTACCCAGAGGGTGGAGAAAACACTTTCTCCATCACTCTAATTTTAAGGCATTGTAGACTGCACATCCTGACTGCCAGTCAGGTCATAAGGTGCCACATCTGCAATGGGTTAAAATATGGGGACATGGAAAAAGACCTGTGCTTACTACTGCGAGTGGCACATCACAAAGCAGCCACACTAGTTCAGGGTCAGATTGCAGATGATACACAGCTATTATTTAGGATGTGGTCTCTGGCTGCAAAGTGCCTTTAACCCCTTCAACACGAGGACGCGTATACTGCATCCTCGCAGCGTTCGCGTCAAATCCGAGGACGCGCATACTGCGTCATGGCTGAGTTCTGGTGGAATTGAGTTTTCTTTCTTCCGGATACTGTACGAGATCTTTCAGAATAGAGGTCGGATATGATACGATATATTACTTGACTTTCATTATTAATAATTTATTACATAAGAGTGGGATTTGCTTATACCAGGGGAGGCATTGATGGGCCCTGCTAGCAATCATTTTATTATTTATTTATGGAACATTATGTAAAAATATAAAACTTATTATGATTAGTTTACCATACTATTTCAATCGTTTTCTTTGGTCATCTGAGTGAGGCCTCCCACCAAGGTCACTCTTTCCATCTTCCTCCCAAACCATGTAAATAACTTGTCACATGCATATGGGGGAAGAGGTTAACTATGCATATATTGATATATAACACATGATGATTATGTTGAGGTTTTGGCTATAAACTTGTAGAGGTTTTGGCTTAAAACTTGTCATATTCAGTAGCGATGTTTAAAATTTGGCGCGTGCCGGCAGCACGGATACGGCGCGAGGAGCGTTTTCTACTGCCCGGAGTGAAGGGTTTAAAACCTATACAGACTCTCATCAACTGTTATCCTCTGGATAAGAATGTAGACCTACACAAACTGCCAAAGGAGAATTATGGTAACTAGGCTTTAATTCCACAGGCAGTCATTAGTAGGAAGAATCTTGCTGCTAAGGCTAAATGTCTATTAGGAGCTGAATCCCAAAATAAGTTCCGGAGCTGAAGTATCAGCCAACTTCCTCGTGTGTGAGGAATTTGCTGCAGGTCTCTGGTGGTAACATTTAAAAAGGAAAGTAAATCACAGTGTAAAATATTAAAGTGTGCAGATATGTGACAGTGAGAGACAGTGAATGAAACGGAACTTACTGGTTAAATTGTCATACAAGCACATCCATGATTTCTGTGGTGAGGAAGTAGGAGAAGATGACCAAAGGTATGAATTCACCATCCAAGTCAATAATGTTCAGTTTAGGCAGGTTGGAGAACCCGAAGCACCTTGGTACATTTACTCATTTGCACCACATGAACCCTGGTTGTCATGGTGGATTTAATTCCCATGCTTGAACTTCAGTGGTAAGCAATGGCTCAACTGAGTCTAGGCTTGTGTCATGCTGGGATATGTAATTCAGCGTGTTGGCATTGCCACTGCTGGAGTTGAGGTCAGTTCTACTGTACAGATGACCATGAACCCTGGGCAAGTACTCCTTGTCTGAAATCTTGTCAGATGAAATTTTGTAAAACAACATTACTGAGGGTGTGGCTGAAATGTAAGACAAGAGTTTTGGCAGCAGCAACAGAAAGAGAGGTGAGAGCTCAAATATTCAGGAGGCATTTGCAGGGATGTGCCGAAGTGAATAATTTACTCTCAATCATGTCTCCCCATAGTACTCACACTTGGCTAAATAAGGAATAGCAAAGGGACATTCAGAGTATAGATGGTATTGCAGGGTCTTCTTTGAGAGCAGTTTTCAACTAAACTTAATTTAGAATCACAGTAGTCAGTATCATAATCATAATCATAATCATAATCACAATCACTATCTGCTAATACAATGAATTCACTTTCCTTCTTCCTCTTCGTCTCTCTCTCTGTGACTGTACCTTTAGCCTTGCTTCTGCTTCCCTACTTTAAGTTGCTTCTTGCTTGACTATCTTTATAATATGATTTTTTTTCATCCTTAGGTGATACGGACACAACCTACGATGACATCACGGACAAACTGCAGTCAGCCATGAGTGCCATCCCACTAATTGTTCTCCCATGGATACAGAGGCTCTTTTGAGGCTCTTTGGCCATGGCAACCAAGAGCTTCTGGTGTGGATGGAGGTAGGTTGGGGTCTTGAATACTTGGGTTCAGTAAGTGATGGTTATGGAATTCTGAAGTTGAAAGGTGATATTTTTGGATTTATGTTTGTTAGATAAGCACACACATTGTATAAATATTCTCTCTGGCACAAGAAGCAAGATAATTAGAATTGGGGCATAATAGATCCAGCAAAGAAGGAAACGAGAGAAAAATTCAGACAATCCTAGTTGCAAATTGCATCTGTTCTCTCACACTTATTGCCACACTGTTGTATGGTCAGCTACTAGAGTCCTCTCTCTCCACACACTTCTATTCGTTGCTTCCTTGTCCGCAAAATCTAGGACTTCCATAGCTCATCTCACAACATCCCTCCACCTTCTCCACTGTGTCCTGATACTCCTTCTCCATTGCTTTTCTTTTTCTTTTTCTTGTTCTTTTTCTCTTTAACCCTCTCTGGACGGGTGGTACACCACGGGTACCGCGCATTCAAGGCCCGTTCGCTGGGTGACACCATATGGCGTCGCTTATTTAATTGATTTAGGCCTATGCGTTCGAGAGCCCCGGCATTACAACATGCAAGGCTGGAATGCCCCTGGCATGAATGGGTTAATGTATGCCCACAGAATCTCAGTTGGGCCCTTTTTCACTCATTCTAATCCCTTCCCTTTCTATCCTTTCTCTCAGTGATAGCCCTTCTATCCACCTTACCATTCTCATTTCTGTTCTTATGTCTTAGGTTTTTCCCTGTCTAGAACTACACCAGTCACCTCCTTTCGCTTTTGCCCACAATTCCTTCTTCTTCCATTACTGATCCTAAGTATTTGAATTCACTGCTCAGCTTTAGCCCTATTCCATCTTGTGACATGATGTTTAATTGTTCTCTCCTTTCTGTACTGCCAGTCGTAACTTCTGTTTTGCCTGTGCTTACTCTCGTTCCCACCCTCCAAGCTTATATTCCATTCCAAGTATCTTTGCTGCAACTCTTCTTGTGTTTCTGCAATGATAACAAAGTCGTTGGCAAGCAACAACTCCCACATTCCCTCTGTGTTTCTTATGCCCATAGAAAGGGTATCAAGCATCAGGACAAACAGCTGTATTGTACATGTGGGCAACTGTAAGCCTCATCTGGATGCACAAGACACCAGTATTAAAAACCAGATCAAGAATTATGGAAGACTTGACAAGTTTGTAAAATTCATACACTTACCTAGTACATGAAGAAAAGGGAATTACTCAAGAAGCCCAAAGT
>BOPN01003902.1:119279-121779 GCA_017312705.2 Penaeus japonicus | reverse complement strand
CCGACCCAAAGACACCAAGACTAGTAGAGTGTAAGATGTACTCAGTATATGGGGCTGGGCAACTGTAGGTACTGTAGGTGGAACCTGGGTCTTAGTGGCTCAGTGTGGTCAGGGAATTTAGTTCTGTTGCTTTAGTGTTACCTTAATTATATAGTTTCCATTTCATGTCAGTGAGGGTCGTTCTGTGATATCATATATACAATTATGTCTCCTGAATTTGAATTGTTTGATTCAGACTCAGAGTTTTGGTCTTAACCCATTGTGTACGGGTGTCATGATATACATGACGCAGGAGCTCTGGCCCGATGACAGGTGTCATGATGTACATTTTGAATCACTGTTAGTTTATTGTGCTATTAGTAATAATGAGTGATAATGACAACTGTAGTCATAATTACTATAATTGCCATAATCTTAAGCAAAATAGGTTTCTCCTAACATCCAAAACCTGGATGGCCCTGAAAGGCATCCATCTACGGTCTGTGTCAAGCATTATCTTTATAGAGCGATGGCACACAGCAAGTTGCCAATCTCTTGCTCTAAATTCCCGGCAGTGAAGCATGTGCAGGCAGAACAAGAAGAGGAAGGTGACTCAAACCATGCCCAGTGTCTACAATGTGCCCCTGTGCCTGTAGGGATGTCTTTTACTGTGGCACTCATAGTCATAAACATGTTTCCTTCCTCTTCCCTATCTCAGTTATCTTCATTGTGGATGGTTATATGTTTCACATTCATTCATGACAGTACATAAATATGAAAAAATAGTTACAGCAATACTTCTATCACACTCAGTATAAAGAAAATAATGAGCTGATATGGACCATAAACTACAATTTTAGTCAACTGCAGCATTGATAGAACCTGTCATATGGAACATATATCTCTAAACACAATAAAACACACAAAAAATTAAAACACAAAAATGGCTCTAGCTTTACAATGAGTGATTGGATGAGAGTAGGAAAAGTCTGCAATAGGTTAAAAATATTTTTCTAATATATCTAGACAGACTTATTGTACCTCATGTTTGCTTTCTTGAGAGTGGCTTTACCTCTTCATAACAGCAAAGACTGCATTTTGGAACTTTTCAATGACTGCATAGGTATGAATTTATTCTATAATATAAACCCTCTAATGTAGACAATAAAACAACCTTCATAATTCATATAATATATTAAAAAGATAACAGTCAGATTCAAGAACTTCCACTTTACAAAAAAACTAATAGTAATAATAACATCTTTGAATTAATAAAGCTATTTTTTCTTTCTTTACCCTCGTTTATATCAAGGAAATAGCTCCGCTGTGAAGCAAGTGACTGACGGTTTTGTAGCGCATTAAGTGCTGGCCGCCCTCGTCAAGGTCCACTTCCTCATCTCTGGAGGAAAAGAAATGAAAAATTAAGAAAAGAATCAAAACAAAAGCAATAACAAATATATCTAAACTTGTGCATTTCAGGTATCTACACTAGTAAACTATAATGTAAAAAAATGTTCTTTGTCTGATTGAAAACAGATATAAATTTAAAAATAACTAAATGATGGTGATAATGTCAATGATCATGATGGTCACTCATGAGAATTTAGAATCAAATTTGCAACTACTGACTATGTTTTACATGCCTAGCTACATAAAAATATTTAAGAAGTTAATTTTGATATGACAAACAAATACCATCTTGATAAAGTTAAGGTCTGGTAACTTGACTACGGGAATGAGATGCTGTTTGGTACAGTCGTGTAATACTGAAAGTGATTTAGAACTGTTATGTTTTGCAAGTGTTGCTTAATTTTTTATTACTACTAAAAACATAAAATGATGTACATATAGCATGCATCGTCAATTTAAAGTCCTAGAGAAGAATAAGGGAATAAGAATACAAAAAAAAAAAAAATGGAATCACCAATCATAATCATCCATTTTGCCCTCAGATACTTGCAATCTGAAATTTAATCTTTATCCCTAAGATTAAAAATACTGTAGACTTCCAGCAATAATTAAGAAAAGTGGTATAATTCAGAATGGCAGACATGGTCAACTACAAAAATGAAAATAAGGGAATGTTTCTGGGGAAAATTTCAGACTAATTAATTAGAATATATTTAAGGAATATTAAGTCTAATGTTTTTACTTATCAATATATTGTAAATTGCAGAGATAATTTTTATGAATATGATTAAGAGTCAAACAAGTTCCCTTCTTCCAAGACAATAATCTACAATTCTTATTGCCTGGATATGAAGATAATATGGTGCCTAAATATTTTATATATGCAGCCGACAAATTTGTCCCCCCTGAGATGATAAAGGTTTAAATATGTAGAATAGTATTTCTCATATAAAAAAAAAATTATCCTCTTCAGCTACAATTAAAGAAAATAAGATTTAGCTGGAGCAAAAGAATGATGGCAAAGAAAGAGAATGAAAAGAAAAGGAAAGAAAGATAAAGAGAGAAGCAGAAGAGGGAAAAGGATAGTTGTCACACAAAACCTCTCTTTCCA